>QEQW01000323.1:0-29708 GCA_004016085.1 Claviceps quebecensis
TCCCCCCCCCCCCCCCCCCCCAAAGACAATGCACGAAGTCGTCTCGAATCTGGACTTTGTCGGACACCAATCCCGCCCTCGAATCGTCGAGCCAGTTCCCGCCAACGCCAGTGACTGACGTTGAATACCTCATAGTCAAGCCAACGACCGCCTTGATTCCCTTCCGAGCCGCCGCCGCGCTTCCCATCACCTCCCGCCGCGATGCGTCGTCCCTAGCGCCCTACGGCTCAGGCTCAACAGTCGCCCCCCGCAAAGAAGTTCCCCTTCCCAGCGAACAACGTCCCAAGAACGCTTTGCAATATGCCTTGTACGTTTCTTCCGCCGTATCTGCCCTTCACCTCTCTTGCGCTCGCCCGACCCGATCCTCACGCAAAAGATGCACTCCCTCTGACACCTCCGCAGAACTAGTCTCGACGGCATCGCCAACTGGGCTCGTCAATCGTCCCTCTGGCCCATGACCTTTGGTCTCGCCTGCTGCGCCGTCGAAATGATGCACCTATCCACCCCACGATACGACCAAGATCGCCTGGGAATCATTTTCCGAGCCTCTCCCCGTCAGTCCGACGTCATGATTGTCGCCGGCACCCTCACCAACAAGATGGCTCCTGCGCTGCGCCAAGTCTACGATCAGATGCCCGAGCCCCGATGGGTTATTTCCATGGGGAGCTGTGCCAATGGCGGAGGATACTACCACTACAGCTACAGTGTTGTCCGGGGCTGTGACCGCATTGTTCCTGTGGATATCTACGTTCCTGGGTGCCCGCCTACCAGCGAGGCTCTCATGTATGGCATTTTCCAGCTGCAGAGGAAGATGCGCAATACACACATCACGCGCATGTGGTACCGACGGTAGAGAAGGGGTGCTAGGAGATGGCAGTGCTGGGAACGCAACGCTCGTTTATATCGATGGATGCAGGTGGATGAACTGCAGAATGTAGATGCGCACTGGATTAGCAAGGATGCTGGAATAAGCCTGCAGTTGCCCTTCTGTGACTGCAAGAAGGGGTGGTTGTCCGATTCATTTGTAGCAGTATTATGTTCCTTTACTTTTTTTCCTCGTTCATATCTACATATACATGTGCAAAGACTGCAGAATGTTGACGTGCAGTAGGCGGGGGATGCTGGAGAGTTCGGTGGGATTGAGATCTCCAGTTGTCTAGTCTGTGAATAAAGCCGTATCAGAAGAATCCTGATAGTGACAATGATTCGACGATCTGGATGCTGAGGATCTGTTTGGCGCGGAAGTTTATCAGCTCCCCAGAGTCCGCTGCCTGATACCCCCATGATACCCCTATGCGGCATGCCCCTGATGCCAATCCCCTAAGTCGTGCATATGACCATTGACTCATTGTCGATACATATTTCGATTAGTTCTCTCTTCTCTGGTTACTCCCTGTCAATCAGCCATTGAAGAGGAAAGACATCTCCGTCTTTAACACACCCCATATATGTACAACGATCCATAACCCAATTCTCCTCACCTTACTTGATATCCTCAATCTTTGCGCCCACAACCGTGCTCGAGCTTGTATCGGTTTGCATGCCGAGCTTACAGAAGGCGTATAGAAAGAGAACTGTAAACACACAACTATAGAAACGGCTACCCTATGTCTTGACTTGCTCTTTTGCACAGGAACGAGAAGAAAATGCCCCTGCTATTCCGTCTGTCTTATGAACGATGAGTTCTATCTAGCCTCTAAGCTGTTGTCAAGGGTGGAACACAAAAAAAAGTGTAGATCAATCACTCTGTAGGCAACTAAGATCTCCCATCCCAAGATCTGCTATCAAGTACTTAATGTAGTACATATCCAAGCCGTGATTTCGTTCTCGCCGTCTAGTCACGACAAAGTCTGGCCTTGGCCCCTGCCCATCAGGATCCAGGACAACTCACTACTTCGACGTCACCGGCATAATCACCACCCACAACTTAGACTACCTCCTTGAACAAGGCAAGCCAAACAAAACAACACTCAATTCAATGCGTAGGACCCCCCCCATCAATTCACTGCAAAACCGCTAATAGCTATATATCCCTCTCGCTCGCTCAAGTAGAGCACCCTCCTCCACTCCACCCTGCACTACATACCTACCTAGGTACATATCTCTGTTTTCAAAAAAAGAAAAAAAGGCAACTGCCAACAACCCTCCCCTAAAATAAACCCCCATAATGCCACCACCAAACATAACGCAAAGCCCCCCAAACAAAAGAAAAGTAAGAATGGGCTGCTCGAATCAAATACCCAAGAATAGCATGCTGTGCGACTTTTGAACAAAGGAATGTTTGGGCTTCTTTCAAAAGAAAAGGGCAGCAATGAATCGAGAAAGAACCGTGGAATGAAAAGGAACAAGAAAATCTAGCGGTAATGGCAACGCACGACGTGAGTCAAATATGTAACAAAACAAAGACAGATGAGATGAGCGTATTTTTTTCGTGGTGTCGTGCCGTGAATCATGCACGCACACAAGCCAGCAGTAAGAAAAGCCCCGTTCACACGTCCTCTCAGATATACAGCACAGGTCCGGCTTCTACTCTTGGCCAAAGCCCATGGTTTCCTCTACGGCGATTGTGAGCTTTTGCTGCAGCGTCTCCATCGACTTGTACGGAGGTAAGTCGATGCGGTTGAAGCTACAAATCACACAAATTCGTTAGCATTGCCACGTCATACCGAACAAAAGTGTGCGTGGGTTAGGGTCGAGGTCTTCAAAGAGAGACACATACCAAGTGTGTGCTTTGGGCAAATTCGTCAATTCACCCGTCTTTTCAATGGTGAACCGTCTCGGTCCATCACTGCCCTGCAAGTCTTTGAATCCATTGACAGGGATTCGTGACGTTCCCGTGGTGAACTGCAACAGACGCGACTTTTGCTCCCCGTCCCATGAGCGAACGACCTGCCAGAAATTCTGAATGACTTCGTCCGACTCGGTGTACCCCCTGTAATCTGTGTGTTTTTTCCAGTCGTCGACATCGATTTCGGCGATACCTCCAATTAGCAACTCTAGTTCACGTTCGTCAAAGACATTGATAAGGTCCTGAGGAATGAGCTCGTGGAAGCCCTCCTTAAAGGCCTGGAACTGCTCTGCGATGCGCTTTTCGATTCGCCACTTCACCATGAGATCCACGTATTCCTTCTTGTTCTCGTTGGTGACATCAATGTTGCGCCCGTCCGGTATGAGATCCTCTGTGGTCAGCACTCCGAATCGCTCGTCTTCTGTGGAAAATGTCTGCTCCAGGATCCCACCAGATATGTCATTGTCCAGCATCCACTGGAGCGATCGGTGGAAATCAGCGTCGACACCCTCCATATCTGCGAGTGCCACCGCCTTGCCCAGAACCATCTTGTACAAGGCACCGATGAAGAAGGCGTCGAGAAATCGTCGATGGAAAATGGCTAGACCAACTACACGTCCGATAAACTTGAAGTAGTTGAGATGCTCCGGGTTGATGCCCGAATGCGGGTTAATTTGCAGCGTGTAATTATCGTGCGCCGAGTATTCAAAGAGGCAGTAAAACGGATTGAACATTTCGTGAGACAAAAGGAAAAAGAACTCTCGAGACAAGCCACCGTAGTCCAAGCCATCCTCTCCGTCGAACTTGATCATCAGCCGTTTCTTCAAATCGGTGGCGGACTGACGGGTGATCTCGGCGAAAGAATCCTCAAAAATGTGCCCACGTCGGACTTTGATATGGCATTGACCACTCAGGATACGCATGGCTGGCTGAGATCGAAAGTATATGAGCTTGCGTCTAAAGTCACGCTTATACTGGGGAACGTTTTGGTCCAACGAAGACGGCAGACGAGGGTCGTCCCACGTGGTCGTCTTAGTGTTGTGGTCGACAAAGTACACTCGAGCCGTATTCGTGAGCCGCATTTCCCAACCGCTTGGGAGCGGACCCAGTTGTGACACTGGCTGCTGTTGAATCTGTCCGTTGGTGCTGTTCTGCCCACCATACATCCTAATGTATTGCTGGCGACGCGGATCCACCCAAGTTGTAGTCCTAGTATTATGATCAACGAAATACGACCGTCCCTCTGGAGTCCATCGCTGTTCCCAACCAGGGGGGAGTTCGCCTGTACCCGGCATCGTGGCGCCCGTATGCATCACGGTTGCGTTGGCGTTTACATTAGCATTCGGATTAGGGCTGCCACTGGCAGCGCCGTTTGGTGGGCTACTGCTCAGCTGCGGCTGACCACCCGGCTGTTGAGGCTGCTGCTGCTGCTGTTGGAATAATGTGGGAGAGTTTGCGCCTGTGCGATCCTCTGGCAGTGTTCGATTCTGGTGTCTTTGCCGCTCAACCTGGGTCGCCGCTTCACGATCATTCCGAGCTTCCGTCGCTCCACCGGCTGTCGGTCTATTCCAACTAGTTGTGCGAGTGTTGTGATCAACGTAATAGGTACGACCAAGATTATCTTCTCGTCGCTCCCAGCCAGCTGGAAGACGACCTTGGTTATCCTCAAACGGGCTCAGTTGGCTCGTTGGCCTTGAAGTCGAGTTTGCGGCGTTTGCCGCGGCAGTTGAACCTGATGCAACGGCATGATGAGGGAGACTTGGCGGAGGCCCGCCAAATGCGCTAGTCGGGGTCGCAAGAGAAGAAGCTGGGCGTCCCTCAGCAGCGGTTAGCACGGATGAGCTGGAGGCGCCAGGCACAGTCAATGCTGGCCTGCTACTGGAAGACTGCCCTGCGCGTGTAGGGGCGGCGAGATTGCATGACAGATTAATGATGAGTTTTCCGTGAACGACAAGGTTATCGGTCGACTTCTTAAGATCTCTCGTGAGCATTTGATCTGGGGGAGTGAAAATATTGTTAGAAACTGCTTTGCGCAAATCGATCAAGGGTCTTCTGCTAAATGCATACCATCGGTATCTGGGCTCAGGTCGGCCATGACATCTCCCACTCTGATGTTGATGACCCCGAGGAAGCCTTGATCCTTCTTTTTGAATTTCTTCTGATCAAACACTTGTACCGCAAGAATACTACCTTCGTTCGCTCGGCTATGGATGGTGGTGAGTTGGGTGTTCAGGCATCAAGCCGAGGCCCCCCGTGCGAAGAGGCCACGGGGTTTGAGGGAGACGAGGCAAGAAAGAGGAAGGGAATCTATACAAATCGAAGCTCTCATTCCAATAAGGATTCAGCGTCCGCTTGCTGACGGTGGTGGTCTTAGTCTGCTCGCCATTGATGGTCGCGACGGCAAAAGGATCGGGAAATCCTGCAATGATTAGGCAAATGGAGCGTAAAGATCGGCAGGGGAAAGCCGGGAAGGTCGTGCAAAACATACTAAACACGTCTCTTTTGTATAGGCCATCGGCGGCAATGACTGTTTTGCGAAACTATCAGTATGCCGTATTGACAATTGGACCGGAGGTATGTTGGAGGTGAGGGAGGTTGAGGTCGTACTCGTGACCCGCAGGTTGAGCTTGCTGTCACGACTGTCAGTATTGTCACCGTGTAAAAGATGATGGCCAAACTAGGCGTTGCATCTGAGACTGCCCCTGGCTTGCCGCCAGAAGCAAACAAAACAGTTGACAAGACTTGTGCTGCGCGACCAACTCACCCAGACAGACCAGCTTCGGAACGGAGGCTCATGATCGTGATCCAGCGATAGACGGCACAGTGACTCCAGGCAATGCAAGACCATCCGATGGCGTCGGGTGGGAAGAGGAATCCTGATGCAAGTCACAAGGATGAAGCCAAGACCCAGGCTTCAAGGACGGGCTCACACGGCGTATGAAGACGGAGAATGGGAGCAACGACAGTTCAAGTGGCGATGACCGTTGCGAAATGCAAACGTTGGAGGTTTGAGGCAGTGCGGGCCGGTGTGGCAATGGCAACGGCTCCGGAGTCCGAAGCACCAGCTTCATCAGGCGCAGTCTGCAGACGAGTGACAGGTGCGTGTGTGGGCGGTACTGTGGAGACGAAAGTCCAACAAGGTCAAGCCCATGAGCCACGGGCCCACGGCCCACGGTACCTACAATTACCGGCAGTACTCCGTGTCCGTGAGTCCGTACATGCTCTTTTTCATGATCGTATCCTGTCTTGACTCTGAGTCACTGACAGTCCACGTTGGGCTCGTGGTAGATTTTGTTGCTTATTATATGTGTTTGGCGCTGACTCTCATCTCTCATTAGTAATTACATACAGCGTTGAAACTAAGGCTCACGAGTCACCATGTATGTACCACTAGGTATGCCTGTGTGTGTCTGAGGCTTTAGCTCAAGTACCTCCCTCGACATCTTGCTCTCGCGGTCCAAGAACGGGCAATTTCCACGTGACGTCGCCTACGTCTTGTTACCGTGCGATATCTTGACTCTTGAGTCTTGAGTAGCCGCATCACTAGCCGCATCACATCAAAAGATGACGAGAGAACACAGTCTTGTTTCCGGCTGACCTTGAGCGCAAAGCCGCCATTGAAACATAGGTAGAGTCAAATAGGTACCTATTGCTGTAGTCTGTCTCGACTCTCGGCCATTTACCCCTCCTTTCTTGCTAGCTTTTTGGGCCATTTGCTGGCATCGAATGTCTTTGTTGCGCGAGAGTCGAGACCTCATGGCCAGCCAAAGTCTCAACAGGGCAAAGCCAGACTTGAACTCAGACTTGGCATTCGGCTTCAACCCCGGCGCGGAGATTATAGCCCCACCTGATCTGATAAGATCATAAGAGCCATTAATAAGACAATATCGCGCCCAGGGGACGGGGTTGGAGAGGTTGTGGTTCAACTTGTGGTTCTGCCTCCCTAATTAAGGTACCTACCTACCTATCGTGAATGACGATATGTATTCGCCCTACTCCCTACACCCTGTCTATAGCTGGGCAAGACAGTAATTACTCCTTTGTCAATGTCCTCTATAATTCAGTCCCTTTACAATTCTGCGTTAATCCCTCCATGTCAACTTTCAAAGGGCAGAAAGCAATCTTTTTAGACTGTGAACCCGTGTCTTGAACGAAATTTGTGTTCTATTGTTGCGATGTACTTGGCGCGCTCTCTCTGGAATATCAGCAAACAGCTTTTCAGCGAAGCTCATTATCGATTCGTTCAAGATTTAGCTTCTGGAAGAGAAACAACAGAAAGAACATTGTCAATATCCTCAACATCTCGCGGGCACGATTGCGCATGACTGGACTTATATTTGCGTCTTCTCATTCTCCTTCACGTCCCGCTGCATTTCTCTGTGGTACAGGTGTTTTGCCCGCTCATTTTGCCGCTGCGTTCTCACTCTCACTTCTGTCATTAAAGGCATTGCAACATCGTAATATAGAATGTCTTCCATTCCTGTGCCCGATGCATTCCCATCTTGCCTCTGTGCCTGTTTAATTAGGCCATAACACCCCAGTGCCTCAGATTCATCATCTGCGTCTAAAATACTCCGAAAAAAGACCCGGTCTCCTAACACCCGCCGGACCCTCGACGCGGGAAGAACCCCCAAAAAGAAAGAATCTCATGAAATCAGTATTGCTCCTCGGGTGCTATCGCTGAGAAGGATGTGCTCCTATTTTCCTAGTAAGGAGCGTGAAGTCCTCGCCCGCGACCTCTGTAACCACCGCGGTACCCTCCTCGCGGTATGAAGCCACGACCAAAGCCGCCTCTGCCACGATATCCTCCACGGCCACGACCTCTACTCATGCCCGGGATGTTCGTTCTCTTTGGTGTGACTTTGATGTTGCGGCCTTTGAACAGGCTCTCGTTCAACACGAGCGCTTGAGCAACTAGATTGGGCTCTGTGAACTCAACATAGGCATAGCTGAAGTTGAATATCAGTCAGTACATGTGGACCTCACAAGCGTGCGGGATTCAGACGTTCTTGGTGTTGGACATTCCAAAAAAGAAAAAAAGTACACAGCAAAAAGCAAATAGAAGATGCCGCCATGAACAAAACATACCCCTTAGGCGAGCCGGTGAACTTGTCCAGGAGAATAGTGACTCGGTTGATGTCGCCACAGCTCTGGAAATGGGACTGAATCTCCTCAGGCGAAGCAGAATAGTCGACATTTCCGACAAAGATGCTTCGCGCATCAATCGACTCCTTGTCGTCCGCCAGATCGGCGGTCTGCTGCTCTAAAGTAGCCTGCATTTCCCGCAGCTTCTTGGCCTCCTCTTCCATCTCTGCCACGCGGCGCTTCATGGCTGTTATCTCTTCCTATAGACACAGCAACACACATGGTCAGTCTCTCTTTTTCTTTCTTTTCTTTTCTTTTCTTTTGTTGTATCTTTCTTTTTTTTTCTTGTCTTTCTTGATTTTTTTTTTTATTGTGTGCGCTGTCCCATCCCCGAGCATATCATGTAGTCCATCTCTGCATTTGTCCTACGCGATATGCTCGCCAGGATGGGAATAAGAAACCCACCTCTTCAGCAGCCGTCATATCAGTTTCGGGTTCCTGCCTGGCAGGCTCTGCCATAGGCAGGTCGGCCTCCATCTCTTGGGACATAGTTTGAAGTTTCCGGTGATATCGCGACTGTTTGAGGAGAGGGCCAAAAGAATCTGTGTGCAGAACGAACTTTTAGTTAGCTTTTCTGCAATCTGGATTTACGTGTCGAAAGGTAGTCATCGTTCGAAGGAATAGAAAATCAGAAGAGAAGCACATCAGGCCTGAAGCTTGCGGGCTAGCGAGCACGAGAGACGAAAGCTCTTCGTGTTTGTCATGAATGTGGGCGTGAATGTTTGCCACATGGGGGTACTCACGCGTTACGAGTCGCTAATCAAGCACCAATTCTGCCGCAACTCTGCGTAATACAGGGACGAAGAAGAAGCACCAATCGGATGCGGACAACAGGCAAAAAAGAAGGACAGGAATGCCGCGACGACGATGACGACGATGTCTGGCTCGGCGGATGAATTCTTCTGGTTTGATGATTTAAAGCCGCGGTGCACACGCATCACTCCGAGTGTATCGGAGCCTGGAGGCGGCTGATGGGGCCGGAGTTTATCCACCACGACAATTTCCTTTGGTGATGAACCCGATGACTTGCAGTTGCAGAGCTCCTAATAATAATGCGGGTCACTGGAACAAAGAAGGTACAGGTAGGTATGTACCTACTACCTCCTAATTAGGTACATATGTAGGTAGCTTGGCCTTGGCCTCAAACGACGCCAAAGCCAAATGCATGTCTGAAAATTCTTCTGGTCGCGTATGTACCTACTCCGTGTTATTATTAAGTAGGAAAAGAAGTCCCTTGATACATACATACATACATATGTACTTGTCTGAAGTTGTGCGACTCAAGTCTCCGAAGGTCCTACGAGATCCTCTAGTCGATCGCGTACATACCTCATGGCAAATATCGACGCAAGATGCCGTCTCACTCAAGCTAAGCGGTCTAGAAAGTACATCACGAGCCTCTATGGCGGGCCGCGGCGGGGCTTCTTCCAAGTTGCAAGCTTGATTTTGCTGGAAAGTGTCAGGGTTCCGTCGGAAGCTTGTCTGATCGGATTTCCCCATAACATGGCGTCTTTCTGATCAACATTCGACAGGGCGCCTCTCTTCTCTCTTATGTACATACATAGATCTGGTCACAATATCTAAAACTATGCTTCATGATGTCCGACGAAGCTACTGCGCCTCTCCTACCGCCTCTCCCTGAGCCTGAGTCCATATCAAGCTTGGAACCAGGCCCATGCCGCCGTTTGCTTCATGCTTTCCAGCATGTCCGTCGCAGCGGGCGTGTCCTGCTGTCGTCTCGCAGAAAGCACTTCCTCGTCATGTCCATTGTGGCACTAGATGTCATGGCTCTGCTGGCAAACATATTCGTCCAACTGATTGCGTGCGAAATGCATCAAAATGATGAGGAATGGGTCAAGAACTTGTCGGAGTCATTGGAAAGTCTTGGCCTTATCTTCAGCACTTTGTTCCTGATCGAGCTGGCGGCTTGCTTGTTCTCATTTGGAATTAGGTACGTGTTCAAAATATGGTCGTCTTGTAGCCATGGCCCAAGTGACGTTGTACAAGTGCGTCACTCACTGCCGATAGACAAAACGAGCTGACTCTGCATTCTTATTGTTCTTATAGCTACCTCACGTCTTGCTTTCACTTGTTTGACGCACTAGTGATTGTGTTGAGCTTCGTCATTGACATTGCTTCACGGGGTCTTACAGAGACTATTGGCTCTCTTGTGGTCGTGCTGCGTTTTTGGAGGCTGGCTAGGATATCGGAGGAGGTAGTGATGGGCGCCACCGAGAGGCTGGAGTTGATGGAACAGCAATTGACTGAACTAGAACACGAGAATGCGGCCTTGAAGCGACAACTTGACATAGAGGAGATGGACTAGGGGCATCCAGATCTAAATCATGGTGGTGTCAACCTTTCTTGCCAATGTGCACCATTGAGTCGAATGTCAGGTGAACTAGTGCTACTACTGGCTGTGGTCAGTAGGGAAGCTGATGATGAATAGAGTATACCGCTGTGAATACGAATCCCGTCGCACCCCCTGTTCTATGAAACTAGGCCTTGAGAAAGAAACAATATGACCACGAGCTACCGTGCCCGAGAATGCGAATACGGAGGCCCTACAAAATCAAAAATAAACGCCGACTGATGCCTGTCCTAGCTCCCATGTCCCTTGCTGCCCAATATGTGTTATCCTGCTGAAATGTACCGTGGAAACGTTGCACCATTACTCTTCACATCTTGGTCTTTGACATGATCTCTGCCTACATCATCCCCTCACGAGTGTCGGCTTCTCTTTCCGTTGCCAAATTGCTCCTTGCCTCCTAAACAACCGCCAAAGAAGTCGTCAAAATCCCATCGACGCTTTGTGCCTGCTCCCTTTCCTAGGTGTCCCACACCACGAGGGCTGGACCTCGAATTGTGTAGTCGAGACTTTGAGCTTCGAGTCGATGACAGTGATTGAACGTCGCGAGATCGGGAGTCCGACAGGTCCAGAGTGGCGATGTTCGGGTACGGGTGTGATGACTGGAACGTAAAAGTGTCCTGTGATGGTACGACTATCGACATCGGCTCTTCGGGAATCGAAACAATGCTAGACTTCGGGGATTCTGAAAGCGACTTGGAAGACTCTGCACGTTTGGCCGCGACCGGTTGAGGCTCAACGCTGGCTCTTGTCACATCGGGAGATGATGATATTCGTTCAATCTCGTCCTCACTTTCTGTGATGGGCTGACTGTTGATATCGCGTCCTTCGAGCCGCTCCGTCGCCCACTTCCTGATGGCCAAGGCCTCTCCGTCCTTGAGGCCCAGACTTTCCTTGTCAAGGTATGTCAGAAGATCGTCTAAACAATCTTTAAATCCTTCCGTCCTTGCCCGAGATTCTATCATAGCTGAGGTCTTGTATAGTTTGGTGACAGAGAGTGCGGCTGCCTTGAAAACATCCAGGAGTTGCTCTGGTGTTTCTGTTGTGGCGGGATTCGCTTTCCCGGCGGACGTGTTTTGGCCGCCAACAGATCGGCTCGGGCCCGAGTCCATGATTTCGAGGCACTCTACGAACAAATGAAATGAGAGATGCAAGAGTTCTGTGTTGCCGAAGAAGAAAGTGTATTTGTCAGACTAAATATGTAATCCACTGAAGCCGATGCCCCTTGCCTCTGCTTACCTACGAGAGTACCATGAACAGCTGCGACTCCGCGGAGAACCGAGCAGTTGAGCAGGTTTGAAGGAGGGAGCGTTTCTCAAAGGAGTGTGAAACAGTGCTCCGACTATAACAGAACTTGCCAGAATTGGGATTCGGCTCTAGATGCTACTGTGGCCGTTTGCCGAGACTGGAAGATGCTGATGTAGATGGCTGTTGTCGCCCTTCGATGCTTCGGCCGCAAAGTCGGTTCGTTGCGGTTCTAGATTCTGGAGGTGGGGCGAAATGTATGTTACAAGTTTGAAGTCGGGCACATACAAGGCTTTCACGTGACATTTATAAATGCAGTTGCACATTTCAAAAAGGAGTACCTACTACCAAGTTTGCAATTAACCAATTGATGTTTCGATATTCTGGCGGACGAAAACCGTGAGCTACCACAAGCAACAGTGCAATGGTGAATCTGCAAGCAGACTTTGTCGATGCAGGTCAACGTGGATGTAACCATGATGCGACTGCAGTGTGTACCCGGGTACCGTCATCTACAGCAACGGCCTTTGGCTTTTTCCGAGCCGAATACAGCTTTGGGAAGTTGTTCTGTGTAACTGCAGCTTACACAGTTACACTCCGTCGTGTTGCTGTTACAAGAGGGTGGATCTGCTGCAGCCAATGTCGACCCGGCCTTTGATGGGCATGTATTAGAGAGACTTCCACTGCCATCTAAGAAAAAAAACCTATCTCCTACACCAAAGCAATGCACTCAAAGACGAATATTCGACAACAGTAATCCTGGCAATTGTCTGCACTGAATGCCCAAAGCTGATATACCCGAGCCATCACTGAACTCTCGGCAATCCTAAAGGCCGTGTAGGCGATCGTCGTCCACAACGCGTCTTGTACATATCAAGTCGCGTTAAGAGGTCCGCCATACCTTGATTACTACTTCATCGTAATGCCTCGACCACGAGCTAGCGGTGGCGATACCGATATGCCTGACGCTCCAGAATACCACCGTGAAGATCCAATGGTAAGAGAACCCGTTTGGGTACCTGTCGGGGGCATTGTGACGTAAGGTGGTACTGACGTGATGGGTTGTATAGGAGGTCGACGAAACTCCCGATTTTTCAGACTCGGATACCAATCCCAACACAACGGCAAGCAGCGTTGCTGGAGAGTCTCTGGCAGATAGTCGAAAGAAGCGCTCAGAAGCGAACGAGTTACGGCGCAGCATCTTCGGGAGGAAACACGACCGTCTAGATGAATCAAAGGTGCGCAATGCGTTTGAATATTTGAGGTCCACCTTGTATGTTTCTTTTGAATCACTGGAACTCAGACTGACCACACGAGAAACTTAGGAAGATGATACGATTCGAAGATTCCGCTATCTTCTTGGGCTCACTGATCTGTTCCGTCACTTCATTGAGCATAATCCCGACCCCAAGATTCGAGACATTATGGCTGAAATCGATCGCCAGAATACCGAAGCAGCGAAGAATAAGAAAGGCGCGACCCGGCAAGGCGGCGCCACTGCTGACCGCCGTCGACGAACCGAAGCCGAAGAAGATGCCGAACTCCTCAAGGACGAGAAACACGGAGGATCTGCTGAGACTGCATTCCGCGAGTCGCCACCCTTTATCCAGGGCGAAATGCGAGATTACCAAGTTGCCGGTCTGAATTGGCTTATTTCATTGCACGAAAATGGCATTTCAGGTATCCTCGCAGACGAAATGGGCCTCGGCAAGACTCTACAGACCATCTCATTTCTGGGTTACCTCCGCCACATCGCGGGAATAACTGGCCCACACTTGGTCGTTGTTCCCAAGTCAACACTCGATAATTGGAAGCGAGAGTTTGCCCGGTGGACGCCCGAGGTCAATGTGTTGGTGCTCCAGGGCGCCAAGGAAGAGCGTACCACCCTGATCAACGAGCGCTTAGTTGACGAAAAGTTCGACGTTTGCATTACCAGTTATGAAATGATCTTGAGAGAGAAATCTCATCTGAAGAAGTTTGCCTGGGAGTACATCATCATTGATGAGGCGCACCGCATCAAGAACGAAGAGTCGTCTCTCTCACAAATCATTCGGCTTTTCCAGTCGCGCAACCGACTTCTCATCACCGGCACACCACTCCAAAATAACCTCCACGAGCTCTGGGCGTTACTCAATTTTCTGTTGCCTGATGTATTTGGTGACTCAGAAGCGTTTGATCAGTGGTTTTCTGGCCAGGGCCGCGATCAAGACACCGTTGTCCAGCAGCTGCACAGGGTATTGCGCCCCTTTTTGCTGCGAAGGGTGAAGAGCGACGTGGAAAAAAGCTTGCTTCCCAAAAAGGAGATCAATGTGTATTTGGGCATGTCTGAGATGCAAGTCAAGTGGTATCAGAAAATTCTTGAGAAGGATATCGATGCTGTCAATGGTGCTGGAGGAAAGCGGGAGTCTAAAACCCGACTTCTGAATATTGTCATGCAGCTTCGGAAATGCTGTAATCACCCATACTTGTTCGAGGGTGCCGAGCCGGGCCCACCGTATACTACTGATGAGCACCTGATTTACAATGCTGGAAAAATGGCAGTTTTGGACAAATTACTTGCCCGTCTTAAGAAGCAGGGAAGCAGAGTTCTCATCTTCTCCCAGATGAGCCGTTTGCTTGATATCCTCGAGGATTACTGCGTCTTTCGAGAGTATAAATACTGCCGCATTGACGGTGGTACAGCACACGAAGACCGTATTGCGGCCATCGATGAGTACAACAAGCCCGGATCTGAAAAATTCATTTTCCTGTTGACGACCAGAGCCGGTGGTCTGGGCATCAACTTGACAACTGCCGATATTGTCGTTCTCTACGACAGCGACTGGAATCCGCAGGCTGACTTGCAAGCCATGGATCGTGCGCACCGTATCGGGCAGACCAAGCAAGTCGTTGTCTACCGATTTGTGACCGACAACGCCATTGAAGAGAAGGTTCTAGAACGTGCAGCGCAAAAGCTGCGTCTTGACCAGCTCGTCATTCAACAGGGCCGCGCACAAACTGCAGCCAAGGCAGCAGCGAACAAAGATGAGCTGTTGTCCATGATTCAGCATGGCGCTGAGAAAGTCTTCCAGGCCAAAGGTACAATAGGAGATTTCGGGAAAGAGACGCTCGATGACGACGACATTGATGCCATTCTCAACCAAGGTGTATCAAGAACTCAGGAATTGAACGCCAGGTATGAGAAGCTTGGTATCGACGACCTGCAAAAGTTTACGTCTGAGTCTGCCTATCAATGGAATGGCGAAAATTTTGCCAACATCAAGAAAGACGTGGGTATAAACTGGATCAACCCGGCGAAGCGAGAGCGCAAGGAACAGTCATACTCCATGGACAAGTATTTCAGACAGGCCATGTTCCCGAACCCCAAGGGTGACGCAAAGCCGAAGGCACCCAGGGCCCCCAAACAAATCCCGGTACAAGACTATCAGTTTTACCCACCTCGTCTCCGAGATCTCCAGGATCGAGAAACAGCCTTTTATAGGAAGGAGATTGGGTACAAAATCCCGCTTCCCGACGGTGATGCGGAAACCCTTTCGGAGCGGGAGGCGGAGCGTGCTCTTGACCAGCAAGAGATCGACAATGCCACTCCTTTGACGGAGGAAGAAAAAGCCGAAAAGGAAGAGCTGTCAACACAGGGCTTTGGTAACTGGAGCAGGAGAGATTTCCAACAGTTTGTCAATGGCTCGGGTAAATACGGGCGCCATGACTACAATGGCATTGCACACGAAATCGACAGCAAGACAGCCTCGGAAATCAAGGCCTACGCCAAGGTATTCTGGCAGCGGTACACAGAAGTTGCCGACTACAATAAATCCATCAAGGTCATTGAAGATGGCGAGGAGAGGATGCGGAAAATTGAGAACCAGCGCAAGCTGTTGCGGAAGAAGATGTCTCAATACAGAGTGCCTCTGCAGCAGCTCAAGATCAACTACTCAGTCTCTACCACGAACAAAAAGGTATATACCGAAGAAGAAGATCGCTTTTTGCTGGTGTTGCTCGACAAATACGGTATTGACTCGGAGGGCCTGTACGAGAAGATGCGTGACGACATCCGCGAGTCACCCCTTTTCCGGTTCGACTGGTTCTTCCTGAGCAGAACACCCACTGAGCTATCTCGTCGCTGCACGACCTTGATCACCACGATTGTCAAAGAGTTTGAGGACTTGCCCGTGCGAGGGTCCAACGGTGTAAACGGCAAGTCGAAGCGCGAACCTGATGATGAGAACGATGAGGACAGCGTGGTTGGTGCACCTGCGAAGAAGAAGACTAAGAACGGAGTCAAAGTATGTTACCCTAGCTTCTCTTCCATCTATCCGTTACAAGCAACGGGAGCCATTATGCTAACAGAATATAACAGAACAAAGCACTCGACTTGGTCAAATCTAGCAAAGCCAGCTCATCAGCGGCATCACGCGCCTCAAGCGTCGCCTCAACTGCATCGAACAAGACCTCAAAGGCTAAAAAGGGCAAGAAGGGCAAGAAACGGAAGTAAGATGATGTCACTATAGTACGTTTTCCGATGAGAAGCAGATGGAAAAACGTAGTTTGTTCTATTCGTGTACACGCGTGACGCTAGCCACGACTAGGGGGGTTTCGAAACGGGGTTTGGACTCTTGACATTCAGGCTAGGCTATTCAAACTAGATGTGCGGCGTTTGATATCAAAGGGGGGGCTTCCGAGCGAAGAAATGGACGTCTTTATTTATTGCAGCATGCAATTACAGAAATGTGAGCAGTGGTATTGGAAGGAACACTACCATGTATACACAATTGCGGTATCTTCTTGCGGCCTCCCGGCGTTTTTGACGCAGCAGACGGACCGCTCGAAAGAGGGAGAAGCTCTCAAAGCATTGCCTGTGAATGTTCATTGCACCATGGCCAAGAATTCAAGTCAAAAAGCTTTCTGCAGGAGAGGCTCCCGCCCCGTCTATCCTATGGAGGTACATTAGGTACCTACCTAATGTATTTGGCCATCTTCACCATCGCAGCTAATCATTTCCATGGAACGAGCCCTCAGCACACACAAACACAAAGACGCCTAAGTCACCAGAGGTAAACGTGCGTAATTAAAGAAAGTACCAAAGGGCAACACGCGTGCACACATCACAAATAAACAAGGGCACACCAGCTATCGCTTCTTCCACTTGCGAGTGACGCTCCATTCCATAGGTAGTTGAACTTTCTTTTGGATTTGTCTTGATGAAATCCAGCCCTTTACCCCCGTTACGCTAAGTTACATAGAACCCCCTTGCATTCCCATTAAACGCCAAAAAGTATGCATAGCAAAACAGAAAAAAGACGCGCCTTCGCGTTACTACTTGCAATATGGGAGGGAGGGAAGGGGAGACCCACCCCCTTCTCCATTCCCTTCAACCTGTCCCGTCTTTCACCCGTTTCCTTCTCAACCCATTTGCCCATTTGACCCCTTGTGCCTTGACGCGAATTCACGATCCAAAAGTCGGACTCAGGTTTTGAAACGCGCTTGGGCGGAGAAGCAGGGCTATGCCTTTTGGAGGACACACGCCCCATCGCGTGGGACGGGCGATTTCGCATCGCATCATTTTTTTTTTCACCCCCTGGCGATTTGATCTACTGCAGTCGATTGACTCGCTCTCTCTCAACTTCGTACATGAAATCATAGTACCCCTTGTCGAAATGATGGACACGGACGTAACCATCCTCTCCTCCGCTGGCGTAGCTCTTTCCGGTGGGATCGGCGGCGACGGTGTTGAGGGGGCCGAAGTGACCACGGACACGGCCTACTTCATCCTCGAAAATCTTGTGGTAGAAACGGGCTTCGAATTTACCCTGACGGGCTGAAGTCCGTGTCACATCCATAGCGGCCTGGCCACCGCCTAGGATAACGTAGTCCTTCTTGGGGGTAATAACTGCGCTGTTGAGGGGGGTGTCGGCGGGGTATGTCTTGAGCACGGTAAGGTCGCGGGCAGCGATGAGCTGGAGAGAGAAAACCGAGTTAGTGGTTACATTTCGCGAGCATTTCTGCAGGTGAGTCACCTGCGTAGCGCCTCGTAGAAATTGAGCTTACCTTGGCGTTCTTATCCTTGCAGGCGGTGATGAAGTAGGTGCGGTCCGAGGACCACTGAAGATCAGTGATGGGGTTGTCGAGCTCATGGATGGGGATATTATCCAGGAGGTCGCCAGTCTTTCCGTCATACTGGCTTACGCTGCCATCTTCGTGGCCGGCAATGATGTACTTGTCCATGTTGCTCCAGCCGGCAACTGTAGCCTTGGACTCGTCGCAGACAATGGTGAGAATCTTCTCGTCGCTCTGTTCGGCATCGACGTCGGGGTTGATGTCGACAACGACGATGTTACTCAAGTATCCCATACGCTTTTCCGTCACTCCAAGAAGTTTGGTTCCATCCTCATTGAACTCGACACGCTTGACGGCGGTGGGGAACTCCCAGGTCTTGAGGCAGCGGCCGGTCTTGACCTCCCAGAGACGCATGGTATTGTCGGCGGAACCAGAGGCGATCATGGTCGTGGTAGGGTCGACGTCGACAGTCCAGATGGCACCGACATGGCCGTGGTAGGTTCCTAGACGCTCGCCATTGTGCGAGAACCATGCACAGATCTGCTGATCTTTGGACACAGAAAAGATGATATCGCCATCGAGATTATAGCTATTTGCGGCGTCAAGGGAACACGGTCAGTATCAAGAGCTTTGAGAAACGAACATCCTGCTCAACTCAAGCTTCCCCTCGCCCATCTGCCTCTTGGTTTGGTACTGATCGTTGCGACTAGCGCGGGGACCAATTCGAAGACTCTCGAGGGATGAGGGAATACAGAAGGCGCGGAACTTGTCGTACCGAATTTGGGTGAGCGCACGCTCGTGCCCAGAGAGAAGAATAGGCCTCATGTTGGGGCGGTTGGCTGTGATGTATTGGTCCTGACTCTTCCCAAATTCTTCTAAGAATTCGATGCCCTAGCCGAGTAAAGTGACGGGATCGAGGAAAACAGACCGGGTGGGCGATATGGGCCAGCTGGATATGCACTGGGCGTTTAGATGACCTGAGTCCTTGACGCGATGGGCGGGGTGGGTTTCGTTGAATTTTTGACGATTGTGCGTTTTGGTGGGAGCGGGGACTCATCCAATTGGTACGTCCCTCTAGCCTGACTTGGTAGAAAGTTGAAAGTACATCCCATCGGCGGTCCAGATGGCAGAGACTCACTTTAGGTCACGTGTCCCACAGCCCCTGAGCGACATTGAAAAAAACAAGCTGATGGAAATGGTGGGGCCGCGACAAACGATGTTGTAAGTCGGGTATTTGCGGTACTTCTATCGTCCACCAATTTTGCAGTCAAATTTAGGTACATATGTAGTGTACGGTGTACCTCCCGTCGAGCTGCGACGCGATTGGTCACAATCCCTGTCCGGTACTGAAAGGCGGAAGGCAGACCCACCGTGCGTGGAAAGCCATCGGCCGACAACATGGCTACCATCTCGGCGTCGTGATACGAAGCAAGGATACCCCGTAGCTCATCAATGATGGGCGTTGACACGACGATTTGACCAGATCTATATTGCTGGCGTACAAAGTGACCCTACTCAGCTTCACTTGCAATGAAGTTGTCATGCATCGGGTCGGTTGTGTCTGCAGCCGCTCTGTGGAAAACTCCTCTCCTCTGTCTCTCATGCTTGGCTAGGTAACACGCACGGAATGGAGGTTATTCTCCTATTTTTAGACGGTATACGGTTTGTTAGCAAGCTCTACGGTAAGCAAATTCCAAGTGGAGTAACCTTCGCGGAAGTGACTGACGTTTTTGCCTCTAGTCGTGGATAGGAAGGTCGTAAACACCAATCACGGCATGTGTTGTAACTTGTGGGAGGTGCCCTAATCCCTCCATGAGTCCATGTAGCTCGTCCGGTAGCATGGCTTTATTATATAGGTGATCCTTCGCAACAACACATTGAAGCAGTCAGCTCATGCTCCTCTGGTGGCCAGCTTCGAACGATATTCCTCCGGCGTCAGCGTTTTCTGCGCAACCTAACACATGATGAATATGATAGCTCCATAGCTTGAGCCTCGTGCACGTCATTTCTGGACGGTGTAATCGATGGAACCGTATGATCTCATCGCTGACGCGAAGCTATTCACTGCAACCCCGTGTAACTCGTGATACTCTCATTCGACAGCAAGTACACAGTTATCATGGTAGCTGGAGTGATCGAACCGAGTAAACGGCATCAGTTCTTGGAAAATGGACGCGAGTGGAGCGCAAGGGTGGCGAGAGTGTGGTCTCTTCATGTGCCGGCCTTTTGCTCTACTTTTGCGGCGCGTGTGCAATCATTTCCTCAAGCATGAAAGACTGCCCAGACAATTTGATCTTCTTGGCTTCTGTTCTTTGCTATCCTCCATACAAAACGCAGAGCAACGCTTCCATACCAGCGAAGTTAAAAATCCGGTTAAAACTGATAGCACTTCGCGAAAATGACTACGGACAACTCGATCCAGTCAGCATTGCTGACCCTACGCCCGACCACTTGGACACTGATAGCGACTTCAGTATTTTTGTTCCTAGTTTATGGCTATACAAGAATTCTGCCAAAGCCTATTCCTGGTATCCCATACAACGAAGATATCGGGATTTTTGGTGACTTACCGGCACTCCTTAAGGCCATGAAAAGTGGAAGCATCCGACCTTGGCTATGGGCTATGCCAAGGAAACACAACTCTCCGATTACTCAAGTATTGATGAGTCCATTTTCTAAGCCCTTTGTTATACTTTCTGATTATTACGAATCCTACGATATCTTGGTTCATCGGACTAAAGAGTTTGATCGGGCTTCTCTCCACATTGATGAGTTTCAGCCGTTTATACCTGACCATCGGGTGGCCATGATCTCATCTGATCCTAGACTCAAGGCAAACAAAGAGCTCGTGAAGGGTCTCATGTCGCCAGGTATCCTGTCTAGTAACGCCCCCATCATCTACGAAAACACCAGACACTTGATAGACCTGTGGAAGACAAAGATGGACGCGGCACAGGGACGCCCTTTCGCTGCTCTTCAAGACTTGCGGGAACTCTCTTGGGAGCTGACGTCGACGCTAGTCTTTGGCGTCGATGAAGGAAGAAAAGTTTTGGAGCCTGATCGGGATTATCTTTCATCCAAGGGGTCATCAGCGAGTTGGACAGATGCGGCGAACACTGTCTGCTTTGCGCGTCCACCGTTGTCACCAGAGGTACAGGCTTTGACTGTCATGACAAAGTTCATGCAATTCACGACTTCAAGCTTTGCGCCACATCTGCAAGTCTGGATCTTGAAGAGGACCAAATGGAGAAAGTATTTTCAGAGGAAGGAGAAATTGTTGTCGGATGAGATCAATAAATCAGTCGAGAGATTGTTTGACGCGAGCGGCGACAGCTCTAGACGCAAGACAGTGATCGACCATCTCCTGGAGAGGGAGCTTGTGGTAGCCAAGAAGTCAGAGAGTAGACCAAACTTCCACAAACCGAGTATCAGGGACGAGGTAGGCAAAGCATTCGATGTCCTTCCGCCTTCACAGCAGCTGAATTGTGAAGCATTGCTTCGCGAGCTTCCCGAGATTAGCGAGAGAAAGTTGACTGTCGCTGACATGGCTCGACCCTGCAGGTCTTTGGTTCCTTTGTTGCAGGCTCAGATACCGTTTCCACCGCAATGGGTTGGGCGGTCAAGTTCCTCGCTGACAATCAGCCTGCTCAAGCCAAGCTCCGAAGGCAACTTCACATCTCATACTGTGAAGCTCACGGCAAAAAAAGGCAGCCAGAAGTCTCAGAGATCTTTCGCACCTCGGCACCGTATCTGGATGCCTTTATAGAAGAATCGCTTCGATGCGGAAAAACAGTTCCCAGTCTAGCGCGACAAGCTACAGTCGACACTGAGATTCTTGGGCATCATATCCCCAAGGATACATCAGTCTTTATGGGAATCGGACCGTCTATCACAGAGCCCGCCATGCCGGTAGCAGACGAAGCACGTAGTCCCTCGAGCCGGGCCCATAGTCAAAACCTGCCGAGCTGGGACGACGACGACATCGCACAGTTTGCACCCGAAAGATGGCTCAAGACGAGCGGTGACAAGACAAGGACTGGCACTGGGGAGTTCGACAATGTCGAATACGACTGTAATGCAGGGCCAATGCTCAGTTTCGGTGCAGGGACGCGAGGATGTTCCGGAAAACGCCTAGCCTACCTGGAGATGAGAATCATGATAACCCTCCTCGTGTGGAACTTTACCTTTGAAAAGTGCGCTGTCGAACTCAGCAGCTACATCGAGCGTGACGGACTTGCATGTGTACCCGTCCACTGCTACGTCACGCTCCGGCGTGCAGAATAAACTCGAAGAAAATATCATGTTGTGTCTCATTTCTGATAGCACATGAAAGTATGGGACAAGTTGGTTGTTTATCAAATTAGTCTCGAATCGACACAATTATGAGGCTTTTTTTTGTCTCCGCATGAAGCGTAGTGATTGAACAGCTCACATGTGTTGCAAGGCAGACGAGCCACGGAAATCAAGGTACTGTCAAGCCTACCAATTCTGCCAAATGTCACTACAGGTAGCTTGAGCGTTGCCTGGGACGCGTATGGCAGACCCATCAATGCTTGAAAAGGTCGCACAAGTTTTCTCGCAGCTAATCATCAATGGATTGAAATTTGACACGCACATTTAGCCAAGTCTGTTTGGCTGACGCACAAAGTCGTCCCATGCAGCTTCAACTTGCATGAAATGGTCATGATTCAGGACAGATTGTGTCTTCAGTCGCCCTGTCGAGATCTCCTCTTCTCTATCCCTTACGCTTAGCTAGGTAGATGACACACAGGGAAGGGTCTCAAGGCTTTTAAGCGCAGAACACACAAACGCACGGCAAAAAGCTTTTCGCAAGGGAAATAGCTTTCGCGGTGAAGTGACCGAAGGTTTTCATTACAGCAAGAAGACCGTGGAAACTAATCACGGCCAGTTGTCCTCACTGTCACCACATACCTAAGTCCGAGTTGTAAGACAGGTTGCTTTTTTCCGTTGTACAATTGCTAGTAGCAATGCATCATGCATGGCCCTTCTTCGACCTTGTGCAACAACGCACTGGAGCAGTCAGCTTCAAAAAATTCTCGGAGACTCAGCTACATCGTGAATACGGTTGCTCCAGGAGGAAGATTGGGGTTTTGCATGCCATTCCTCGGCGTTGAAGTTGATGACAACTCATGGTCTTTATCGGCAACGCGAAGCTGTTCATTACAACCCCGTCTAACTTCTTGCAGCCTGACAAGATCGTTCCATCCGAAGGCAGATACTCGTGGTACCATATAGCTGACGTGATTCGAGACTTCGAGTGAATCGATTTGGCCACCGTGACGACGGCGTGACGCAGTGTGATGCATGAGATTGCATGTGCAGACCTCTTGGCCAGTGTGGTAGCGGTGTGTATATTACAAGCAGCTTTCTTCGAGCATTGAAAGACCGCTCGGATTGACCTGATCTTCCTGATTCATGTTCCTTGCTACTCCGTACATCCGGTACAAATGCAGAGCGTCCCTGCCAGCAAAGCAAAAAACCCGGTTGAAAGAGGAAATTAGTTCGCGATCATGACTGCGAAGAACTCAATCTGGTCAGCGTTGATGATGCTGCGTCCAACAATCTGGACATTGGTAGCGACTTCGGCACTTTTGTTCATTGTTTATGGCTTACAAAGGATTCTTCCGAAGCCTATTCCTGGCATCCCATACAATCAAGACATCGGAATCTTAGGTGACTTACCGGCACTTCTCAAGGCTGTGAGAAGTGGAAGCATCCGACCTTGGCTATGGACTATACCGAAGAGACACAACTCACCAATTACTCAAGTCTTTTTGAGTCCATTTTCTAAGCCCTTTGTTATACTTTCTGATTATTACGAATCCTACGATATCATGGTGCGTCGGACGAAGGAGTTCGACCGCGCTCCTCTTCACGTTGACGAGTTCTTGCCTTTCATGCCTGACCACCAAGTGGCCATGATGTCATCTGATCCTAGACTCAAAGCAAACAAAGAGCTCGTGAAAGGTCTCATGTCGCCAGGTATCCTGTCTAGTAACGCCCCCATCATCTACGAAAACACCAGACACTTGATAGGCCTGTGGAAGACAAAGATGGACGCGGCACAGGGACGCCCTTTCGCTGCTCTTCAAGACTTGCGGGAACTCTCTTGGGAGCTGACGTCGACGCTAGTCTTTGGCGTCGATGAAGGGAGGAAAGTTTTGGATCCATATCGGGAGTATATTTCATCCAAGGGGTCAACGGCGAGTTGGACAGATGCGGCGAACACTGTCTGCTTTGCGCGTCCACCGTTGCCGCCAGAGCTACAGGCTTTGGCCGTGATGACAAAGTTCATGCATTTCACTACTACAGCCTTTGCACCCCACCTGCAAGTCTGGATATTGAAGAGGACCAAATGGAGAAAGTATTTCCAGACGAAGGACAGATTGCTGTCGGATGAGATCAACAAATCAGTCAAGAAATTGTTGAATGCGGGCAGCGATAGCTCTAGATGCAAGACTGTGATTGACCATCTCCTCGAGAGGGAGCTTGTGATGGCTGAGAAGTCAAGGAGTAGACCAAACTTCCACAAACCAAGCATCAGAGGCGAGGTAGGTCAAGTATTTGGCATTCTTGTCCCCTCCTACCAGCTATGGCGAGTTGCTTTCCAAGGCTCCCAAGCTTTCCGCGGCAGATTTTACCGGCGCTAACATTGCTCATTCCTCCAGGCCTTTGGTTTCTTTGTTGCGGGCTCAGATACCGTTTCCACGTCAATGGGTTGGGCGGTCAAGTTCCTCGCCGATAATGAGACTGCTCAGGCCAAGCTTCGAAGGCAACTCCGCAGTTCATACCGTGATGCGTACGACGAAAAAAGGCAGCCAGACGTCTCCGAGATTTTGCATAACTCTGCACCGTATCTTGATGCTTTTATAGAAGAATCGCTTCGATGCGGGAAAACAGTCCCCAGTCTTGTGAGACAAGCTACAGTTGACACTGAGATTCTTGGATATCACATCCCTAAGGGCACACAGATTTTCCTAGGGGTCGGGCCGTCTATCACAGAGCCCGCCATGCCGGTAGCAGACGGAGCACGTAGCCCCTCGAGCCGAGCCTATAGCCAGCGCCTGCCAAGCTGGGACGACGATGAAATCACGCACTTCAATCCAGAGAGATGGCTCAAGACTCGCGGCGACAAGACAAGGACCGGCGCTGGGGAGTTCGACAATGTCGAATACGACTGTAATGCAGGGCCAATGCTCAGTTTCGGTGCAGGATCGCGAGGATGTTTCGGAAAACGCCTAGCCTACCTGGAGAAGAGGATCATGATAACCCTCCTGGTGTGGAACTTTACTTTTGAGAAATGCGCTCCGGAACTCAGTGGCTACGTGGAGTGTGACGAATTTACGTGCGTGCCCACCTGCTGCTACGTGAAGCTCCAGCGGGCGGAGTGAACTGGGCATAAATATCGTGCTGTGTCATTGTATTGATAGCGCATCGGAATATAGAAAACGCGGCGATTGTTATGATTTGGTACATCATACACGATCGGCACAGTCATGAGGATTTCTTCTGTGCGTCTTTGGAAGCCGGTTCACGGATCAGGGCAGTGTTGATCATCTATCTACATCTATCTACCAACAAAGCACGCGGGAGGTGTGTGAACAGCTCGTGGCTGTTGCAAGATAGATCAGCTCAGGTACAAAACACTTAAAAGAACAAGATTTGGCTTACCTTGCCATTTCCTGTCGACTCAACAGTTCCCTAGTGATGCTGCTGCTGCGTCAGCATACGAGTCATACTATACATGAAGCTTCTACCAAAAGTTTCAAGTTGCGCAGCAGAAATTGCATAGGTACCTGGCTAGAACTTCGGGGAAGACACCTACCTGTATTTGCTACCCACCCTGTACCTCAGCCAGCCAGGACCCCGCGCAGCCCATGACGACACACCATCTACAATAAGCAAAGCCCAAGCAAAAGCCTCCATGGTGTTGTCATCACTGGAATGCCTGAAGCCTTACCACATTTCTACATCCCAAAGGGCCGCGAGACTGCTGTAGGAGCCATCAATGGTCGCCACGCAGTTGAGTCAAGAGTCAGGACACGCGCCAATCTCATGTTGTCCCACCTGCGATTACCAATGACATACCAACATCATATCTTTCTTCTTTGATCTTTCAACCATGACACTGGAGGAGGCGTGGCTTGTTCTTATCGTGGGCCAGCTTCGAGATATTCTCCCGCGGCCATCAGCTGACAGCTGTTGGCGGGCAACCTAGCAGAGGAAGGGATGCTCCGATGCGAAAGCCTCCATCACGATTCACGAACCTCTACTAGCTTGAGCTGCTCGACAATGCCATTGATAACACCGCTCGAGCTCATTGGCGACGCTGAAGAAGATGATGGTACAAAGAACAGCCCTGAGCCAGGTCGTGTGACAGCTTCGGGATGTCAGGATCTTTCCAGGTGAAGTGCAGGTACTCGCTGATCATCGTGGTTGGAAGCTGAACCTAATCAGTCGTTATAACTGGCCAGAACATGGAGACCGTACACCAGCGTGACGCAATTCTGGTTGCACGATTCTGTGTTAGCGGTCTTGTGTTACGCATAGCGGTAGTAGCTGTTGCATCTCGCTCGAGCCCTCGACAGACGGATGTCCCGTCAAGAGCGTGCTGCTTATTTACGTCAACTTTTACTCTTATGTCCCGTATGTGTTGAACACTACTTCTTGCCTTGCTACATACAACCAAATTCGACTCTTACCCGCGGAGACAGAAATCTTTGTGCGAAGATGACTGCGGAAAACTCAATGTCATCAGCGTTGCCGACACTGAACCCGACGACTTGGACACTGGTAGCGACTTCACTCCTTTTGATTCTGGTCTATTGCTTCAGAATAATGCTGCCGAAGCCTCTTCCTGGCATCCCATACAACGAAGATATTGGTATCTTCGGCGACTTGCCGGCACTTCGAAGAGCCAGCAAAAGTGGAAGCATCCGACCTTGGTTGTGGAGTATATCAAGAAGACACAAGTCACCGATTACGCAAGTATTTTTGATTCCATTCGCGAAGCCATTCGTGATAATATCTGATTATCACGAATCCTACGATATCATGGCACGTCGGACGAAGGAGTTTGACCGTGCTTGGCTCAACATTGACGAATTCTCGCCATTCACACCTGACCACCACGTGGCCATGATGTCATCTGATCCAAGATACAAGGCAAACAGAGAACTCGTAAAAGGTCTCATGTCTCCAGGGACGCTGTCTACTGAATTTGCTCCCGTCATCTACGAAAAGGCCAGTCACTTGATTGACTTGTGGAAGACGAAGATGGACGTCGCACAGGGACGCCCGTTTGCTGCACTAGATGACTTGCGCGAAGTATCGTGGGACTTGACGTCGACGTTAGTTTTTGGCTTCGATGAAGAGAGGAACATTTTGCAGCCTCATCGGGACTATCTTTTAGCAAAGGGATCGTCAGTGACTTGGACCGACTCGGCGGACACTGTCTGCTTTGCGCGTCCACCGTTGTCATCAGAAGTACAGGCGTTGGCCGTGATGGTCAAGTTTGTGCATTTCGCGAGTATAAGATTTGCAAAACACATGCAAATCTGGATCCTGAAGAGGACGAAGTGGAGAAAGTATTTTCAGACAAAGGAGAAGTTGCTGTCGAAGGAGATCAATAAGTCAGTGAAGAGGTTGCACTCTGCAGGTAGCAGTAGCAGCGACAGCTCTAGATGCAAGACAGTGATCGATCATATCCTTGAGAGGGAAATTGTGATGGCCGAGAAGACAAAGAGTAGTCCAGACTGTAACAGACCAAGCATCAGGGACGAGGTAGGTGAAGTGTTCGAAACCCCTTCCCAGTCTCAGCAGCCATTGTGCGAGTCTTTGCTTTGTGGGCTTTACGAGAGACTCTTGACTATTTGCTAACAGTAACATGGCTCGACGCTTCAGGCCTTTGGATTTTCCATTGCCGGTTCAGATACGGTTTCCACCTCAATGGGCTGGACAGTAAAGTTTCTTGCTGACAACCAGATTGTTCAAGCCAAGCTTCGAAGACAACTTCTCGCCTCATACTGTAAAGCATATGGCGAAAACCGGCCGCCGGAGATCTCGGAGATGCTCCACATCTCCGCACCGTACCTTGATGCTTTTATAGAAGAATCACTGCGATGCGGAAAAACAGCTCCAAATTTATTACGACAAGCTACAGTCGACACTGAGATACTCGGACATCATATCCCCAAAGGCACGACGGTTTTCCTGATGGTTGGGGGTGCGTCAATCACAGAACCCGCCATGCGGATAGCAAACGAGGCGCGTAGTCCCTCAAGTCTAGCCCACAGCCAGCGCATGCCGAGCTGGGACGATGACGAAGTTGCAGAGTTCAAGCCAGAGAGATGGCTCAAGACGAGCGGCGACAAGACAGGGACTGACGCTGGGGAATTCGACAATGTCGAATACGACTGCAATGCAGGGCCAATGCTCAGTTTCGGTGCAGGACCGCGAGGATGTTTCGGAAAACGCCTAGCCTACCTGGAGATGAGAATCATGATAACTCTCCTCGTGTGGAACTTTACCTTTGAAAAGTGCGCACCGGATCTTAGCAGCTATGTCGAGCGTGACGAATTTACGACGATTCCAACCCATTGCTATGTGAAGCTCCAGCGGGCGGAGTGAAGCCGGAAGAATGACATGTGGAGGGCTATGTGTGTGCGATTCGGACCAGAAAATCGTGCGACGACGAATCGACACCGATTGGCACTACCGCCAAAGCACGTACGTTGACCGCGGGGGACGATATGGTCCATCATCCCGTCTTTAGAATCACGAAGGCTTAATGGATTGACTGCATCAATAACTTGTGTACCGCCCGTTGGAATCTATCGCCGCCTGAAGACGGCGAAGGATGCTGACGACAAGGTCATTCACAAGCTTCATATCGAGTTCACCCCAGACACCTGTCGCAAGTTGTTCAAGGTGCTCCAATGCGGCCTGGCACTTCTTCATATACGCCATGTTCGGATCCCGTTTAATACGAATTCCAGGTTCAATCCTGATCGGCAGGACGCCAAACCCACTCCTGAGTCTCTCCATCGCTGCGCTCAACAGCGCATTCATCTGTCCAAGGAACGCGACGAAACAACGCAAGCGGCTTGTCACGATACTTGAGGGCGAATGAGAAACTTTTTTTTGGGCATGTTTTTCTGTTAGAAACGGGCGTTGTGCGGGTTCCCGGTTCGCAATGCATGACGACTCCCCTTGCCTTGAGGTGTGGTGCAAATGTCTCCGTAGAAACATGAGGAGTACATCTCTCTCTAAGCTCTTCCTTGAAATGTGTCTAGATGTGTCGCAAATCATTGTTTGATTACCTAGCTTATGTAGTCAGACGCCCTCGCCCTTGAGGTGAGATCGCCCAATCTTGGTCAGTGAGCCGGCTTATGCCATAAACAGGGCTTGGGAGAAATCCCTCATCATTGGCGATCTGTGACGCTAGTTTGCCTGCTGAAAAGGCTGACCACGAGCGATTGCTATGTACTGCGTGCCGTCTAAGTTTTTGGAATGGCTTCGAAGGACGTAGTCGCGTTGTCACATGTGACATGGCTGCTCAAAGATGATGGGTTGGTTCGTGGATCAAACTACTCGTGGGTAAAACGTTTGAAAAAAGTAACCCACTGTATCTAGTGGGTGACTTTGGCCGAGAACATTTGGTTAAGTCGAGAACAAAAAACTGCCCCTAATCGCGTTTGCCCTCACTTTCCCTCGTGTTTCCCTCAACACAACACCATTCTCAAGAAACATTTTCTAGTATTTTCGCATCAACGCCTATCCAATAATTGCCCCATCACGTATTAGTGCATCACCTGCGAAGGGTGTGATATTTCGGCCGTGTAATGGCGCGAATGTGACATGATAAGTAACTACGTAGTCCGCCGTCTTTTCTGCCTATGATCATGCATTATATCCATGAGTCTATGATACGTTGAGAGGTATTCTTTACGGTCCAGAGGCGGTGGTGGCTTAGGAGGGAGAGGAGGCAGGTCAGGCTCCTCTTCATCGTCAAGTTGTGTAAGATCAAGTTCACAAATAGCTTCATCATACGCGTCCTGCTTATCGAGATCGCCTGAGTCAAGGGGC
>QEQW01000324.1:0-29618 GCA_004016085.1 Claviceps quebecensis
CTATCATTGTTTGTCGCGTTGTCGAGAGTGAAGTATCCGACCTTATTATTGGAGATGAGCTTACTTTTCCAGGACCTCTGCTACGGCCCTGTGTGGGAAATTTCCAGGCTGGGAAGACCCAGGACAATCTTGCGAGGCTTAAAATCCTCGTCGAGGAAGAAGGCGTTGACTGAAAAAAATGAATGTCTGTTACGGGAGATCCAGGCATCAAATGCGATATGGACCTTGATAGATGTAGATAGACTGCCAACCCTGGCTGTGACCAGTCGTGACATGATGTATATGTACATGTGTACATTTATTAGGTACTCCGTAATCTCAGTCCCCAGTCCCCACACAACCCAACCCGCATTGATGACAAAATTGCCAATGATGAAAGTGGAACTGAATTCCCAGTGGGTCCCCGTAGCGAGGTCTCAGCTCTCAGGTGGCTAAAATATGTGCCCGATTATTTAGGCACACAGTATTCTGTAAAAAGGACACTGGTTAATATGTAACCTATCTTTCTCCCTAGCACCATCTTACCTCTTTACTCTAGCGCAAGCAGTGTAATTTTTTTTAAGACGGGCCCTCCCCTTCTTTATTTTCGATCTCCCTGAACCCTCAAGGTTCTGCATCGCAAGTACGTTACGGCGACCGGTCTTTGCGTCTCGACAACCAATCCGACCAACCAAATCAAGGCTTTGTAGCGGCAAAAAGAAAAAAAAAACGACGACTTCCTCAAAAAGACTTTATTCCGAACGAAGCGCGACGACGTAACGTTGCTTCGTCAACTTCGCCACGGGCTCTCGTCACACAAACTCTTCTTTCTTGAGCGTCTACCATTTTTCGGGCGGCATCAGTGATTACTGCATGCGAGATCTTGATTGTTTGCAAAACGCGTAAACGCCTCCGCGTCGCTTCCCACTTGTTTCTACGTGAAAGAGGCACTTAACTGGCCTATGAAAGTAAGTTACTCCAAAGAAAAGGGGTGCCAAGTGGGGCGATCAATCGATTGCATGGTTCAGTTTATGCTCAACCGGCGTCTGATCGCGTCGCATCGTGGGATTCTTCGAAGATGTCAATTGCGCGCCGTTGCGCGCCTTCCATCTTAGGGACTTTTTCATCCTCCCATCTTCATCATATGTCACGCGCTTGCATCCGCTGCGCTCTTTTCTTGTTGAATATTCTCTCTATCAACTGGAGAAACACATCTTGCCTTCTATCTTCTGCCTTCTTCCCCAGCTCTTCACCAGTTTCGCGCAGGGATTCACTATAGATTCCTCTTGCGCCGGCTTTCGGGGTCATGTGACTAAGTCTTGACCAACTTTTAGGGTTACGATTCGCGCGCGATTTGACTACCACGTCTTCGGAGAAGAGGTGCATTAGCTGGCGAAGCTTTCGTGTCGGCCATCGTTACAGAGCGCAAGCACAGTGTCTACGAAGAAGCGGGTTGCATCCATTAGCTCAAATTGTTCCTCGGGTGGTGATTGCGACAGAGGCCGATCTTGACCTGGGATTCTTCTGACTCTTCAGTTTGCGTTGGCTTTCCTGAAGTACAAGTAGAGAGGATTTACTTGGCTCTGTTGCTGGGCACGATTCTATCATGGCTTCGTCGGCGCCTGATGGAGGCTTTCATGTGCCGAGGCCAGCCTCGGTATCAGTAGCGCATCCTCCTGAATCACAGCCGCAGCAACAGCCGGACGAAGCTGACCACGCAGCGCAGGCAGTACAAGCAGTACAGGCATTACAGGCAGCGCAAGCTGCACAAGCAGCTCAAGGAGTCCAAGCAGCTCAAGGAGTCCAAGCAGCAAAGGCAGTACAAGCAGGGCAACCCACACAACTAAATCAACCACGGCAACTATCGCAGAAGCCCGTGAAAACACAGAAACAGCAGCAACATCTCCAAAACCCTCCGCCAACGTTCTCTCAGAACTTCCACCAGTCGACGTCGAATGTGCCATATGCTCATGGACAGCCGCGTCAAAGTCAGCCGCAGTACGGGCAGTCGCCAAATCTAACCGACAATGCCACGACCTATGAATCCCCGAGAACCGCAAATAATGTAATGTCTACGTCGTCGTCATACCAAACCCTCATGCAGGTACTGAAGGGCACAGATCGTGCCACAGTCCGGCACGTAGTACGAGATTATCATGAGGCTACATTGCTGGGGTCAGAGTACCACTATGCGTTTCTAGTACGTTTTCTTTATGGCTCTCGTGCGTTCGTGTTGGTCAGGGGATTGTTGAACTAACCTGCTGCTCGTTCACCACTCGTTATAGTTAAACACCTGCTTCCATCAAGCTAGCCCAGCGACTTTGGACACAAGTGTGCAACGCTTTGGTGGGAAACTCGTCAGTTCTTCATTCAAGAGCATCTTGACCCATACGACACCGGAGATGCTGGACAATGTCTCGGATCTACTGTTATCCAAACTCAGCACCGACTTCTTGGACAAAGCGCTGGACAAAAGGCTGAGTACAATTCGTGCCCGCTCGCTGGTGAATGCGCTTGCCAAAGCCGAGCGTCTTGGCTACGATGCCAGAGATGTCGTCGTCGAGGGCAGAACTGGAAGTGAGCATGTCGTCCCGCATCTGAAACCCAACCTGGCGCAAGACTCGGCCCAAGGACACCCGTCTCCGTATCCTCAGCAACCACACCCACAACCACAACCACAGTCACAGTCACAACCACAACCACAACCACAATCACAACCACAGTCACAACCACAGTCACAACCACAGTCACAACCACAGTCACAACTACAACCACCCCCCAGCTATCAGTCACCTCCCATCAGCAACAATCTTGAAGCGACTGAAGCGCGAACCGTGCCACCCGCGGGCCAGGCTCAAGACAGCAGCAGGCCGCCGAACCTCATGTACTGTGAGACTTGCGGCCGCCCTTGTTCCGGGGTGCATGCTCTCCGATATGTAAGTGCAGCGGAACGTCCCCGATTCCTACCCTGTCTCGACCCCTTTTCGAAGCTCAAGGCTCATTTTTTTTTTCAATAGCACGGGTTGAAAAAGAATTGCGAAAACTTGCAAAAGTATGAGCGCATCAATAGAGATATCTGCGCACACTGCGGCACAGTGTTTTCCAACGGCAGTGGCCTGGTGTATCATACCAAGTCTCAAGTCTGTGGCAACTACGGTAAAGGGGATGTGGCCGCAATCCTTCCGTGGCTCGCCAAATTTTACCAGCAGCGACCAGCTTTGCAATCGACGCCAGCAGCCCAAGCAGCTCCAGCAGCCAATGGTGCTTATCAACCGCCACCGTCATCGACTCCAACGACAGGCCCAACCTCATTCACAGGACTCAATACCCATTCCAATTTCTCCACCCCTACAAGCTATAGCCTGTCCAAGGCGACCAACGCATACGCTCACCTCTCCCCAAGAAGCAGAGCCACGTTCGACTCGGCCATGCAGCTGGCCGAAGACAAGTACAGTGAAGAAATGAAGCAACTCTTGAGCATGGACCTCTCCCCGGCGGAGCGCGAAATAGAGCTGGGCAAACTCAAGAACAGATTCAACGCCAAACAGAGCATCACGCGGAAGAAATTTGGCATTAGGCTTCGTGAACGACGCCCCAGACATGAGATTGAATCAGAGCGCAGTCGCATAATGTCATCGACGGCGGTCCAGTCCCCCAGATCCAGCACCCATACCAACGCCCACGCCCATGCCCACGGCCACACCCACGCTCCACGAGCCTCAACAGGCGAATCAGCTTCCAGGAAACAGAGAACCAGCCTGCGAGTCGAGTTCCCAGGACAGCGTCGCCTATCTGAAGAGACTCCCCTCGTTGTTTCCGACTTGCCCCCAAGAGTACCGGTAGAGGAAATGGGCGGTCTGGGCAACTCCGCAGGTACCGCCGCACATTTCGATCCCACGGCGTCGCTGTCATACTCGGACCTTTCCGCATCGGGCTCTCAGTCGCATGACGATGAGGTAATGGTCACACCGAGAGGGACGGCGAAGCGGAGGAGTCGAAGAGCAGTTACATCATCAAGAAGGATCAAAAGAAGGATGTCTCGACATGGGGGTGTGATTTCCCGGGGAGGACCTGCGGCGGGCTCGACGGCGCATGATCCGGTGGATATTGATGATAGGTCTGAGGGTTTTTCGGATAGTGAGGAGAGTGAGACGACGGGGGAAGAGGATGAGATTCCTTCTATGTTGCCGTACGCTGGATGATGTAGGTTTTATGGGTTCCGTGAGCTGGCGTGAGCTGTTGATTGAAGAATTTCGTGATTTCCTGCACGGGATGGGATATACTTGAATGGCGCTGATATAGTCGGGTATGGTGCACTGGTTATTCTGCTGTTACTTGGGGGATGGGCCTGTGAATGCAGTGCAGGAGGAGAGGATAACTGGCATCGATGGTAATAATTCTTGGAGAGGAGGATGAACACATGGAAGTTGCTGGGGATTTTGGGACGGGGGCTGAGCTGAAGAGTGGAGTTATGTACAGAGTGATTATGATTGGAGGCGTTGCGTTTTACGTTGTCGCGCTCGGGAAGATAGTCAACGAGATTGTTTGAACTGAATAAAATCCGTCAAAGCATGTGAGCATGGGTGGGTGTCTTATCTTCGGCACAGAACACCAGTCGTGATGTAGTGGGAGCCGGGACTCGGGACCCTTTTGAGGTTGCACCCACGAGTAGGCAGTCTGCAGACGGGGTAGGTATGCACGAAGAGAAGACGCTCGGCTTGGTTCTTGTGAAATGGAATACATGCCCACATCATGTCTGCCGAAGCAGGCCAGATAGATTTCGATGCTATGCGATGATGGAGCGTGACGGAGCAGTAAAACAGTCGGCACTAACCCAGGTATCTCACATCACAGCGTTGTTTACCATGAGGACGATTTGATCCCCAAACACCTGAACGTATACCCTGTAAATCACACATAAAAGCATTTAAAGTACCCAGTGGGCGTATTTCCTCGCCAGCCCAAGATGCCCTAACTTAAAATTTCGTCAATTTCATCAATCCTGCCCACCAGTATGTACAGACAAGGCAATTCGCTCAAACACGCGTCCTCCACTCTTACATATTCCCCTCGAAAATGTACACTTTATCCGGTTGCTGTTCCAGGCATTCCAGGCTTCTTCAATAGGGTCAACGAGTGATGGTACCGCAATTTCATCAGACATCTGACTAGCAGCACCTTCATCAGGGAACTTCCGCAAAAGGCTCCCCCCCATCGAATCGCGCCGTCGAGGCCGGGGTACTCGTAGTCGTCTCTGCACATCCCCCGCCCGAGCCCAAGCCCGAGCCCGAGCCCGAGCCCGAGTCTCGACTTAAGCGCTTCCCGCATGCCTCCCTTGATGCCTTCAACTCTTCTTCCGTCCTTGGAACCCTTATACTAGGCACGAGGCCTCCCCCCTTCCCTGCCTCGCGTCTTTGACTGCTTTCCCGAGTACTGGCAGTAATAGCAGTAGTAGTAGCAGTAGTAGTAGTAGCAGTAGTAGTAGTAGCAGTAGTAGCAGCAGCAGTAGCAGGCGGGGGATGCAACTTCATATGCAACCGCTCATTACTAACATCCCTCGCCGTAATAATAATCTCCGGATCATGAACACGCATAATCTCCAGAATATCCCGGACCTGAAGCCTCTGTATCGAACACAGCGAGCGAATCAAAGCCTTTTGCTCCGGTGTGCGCCGCCGAAGAACAGGATGCGCTACTGGATCAATCGATGGCCCGTGGTTGTGATGCCCCCGGCCGGGTATGACTGAATAGGTCCAGGTGTTCCCCTTTGCTTTGCGACAGCTGGCGCGGATGCGAAACGGGCAGTTGATGCGGCGGGTGGTTGGGCGGCGGAGGCCTGTGGATTGGGAGGGCCGTCGATGGCCGCGGTCGCAGTCGATTTGGTAGTAGGCGGGTTGGCGTTGGCCGTTGATTTCGCGTTTGGAGCTGGAGGAGCCTTTTACGAAGGCGACGCCTTGGGCTGTGCCCCATTTGTGGAGGAAGGCGAGGAGTTCGTCGAGGGTTGCGAATTGGGGGGAGGGGGGGAGGTCGGGGATGGGGTCGCCGGTGAAGGGTTCGGTTGAGGGTGCGGACGGAGGGGCTGTGGTGGTGTTGGGGGAGTCGATGGGGGGATCGGTGGTAGACATGGTGATGAGGGAGTCGTGGAAGTATGGTATGTGTGTATGTAGTATGAATCGAGTTGTTGCGTTGGTGGTGGTTCGATGGTGTTGTTGAAGGATGGGATTCTGCGCGACCAATTCCGCTGCAATGCTACGGCAAATCATGGCCGACGCGACGCCCGCTGTCACAATTGTGGGGGCAGTCTACAGAGGTACATACCTAAGGTAGCTATGAGAGGTATGCAGCGCCACCAGCTCGCTATGGAACGTCAAAACGGTGAACATGGTCTGATCTATACGTCTATTGGAGGCTCAAGTTATCTCTATTCATCTCGCCTACATCTCTACGTTCCTTTCTTCTCCCTTCCCCTCCCCAGGGGATTCAGCATTTCCTGGCCATTGCGCGTTTGATCAGCTCGCAATGGCTACCCTGAGCCCCGACAGAATCACGATGGAGTAGTACATGATGCGAAAACGCGACGTAGCGTGAGGTATACTTCTGGGGGAGTTCGTTGCCGGGCAGACAGCAACACACCGGATTCTCACATTTTAATCAGGTTGCATGATTGCATTTGCATCAGACTATAAGATAAAATCCGATAGAAACATCAGTCACCAACCAGTGAGAGTCTGCGATCACCGCTGCTATCCGCCTCCCTGCCCTTTCTGTTCACACGTTAGCATCATTGGATCCTGATGCCGACCGGCGACTTCGGAGTTCCATGCTAGAAGAAAGCTCTCGAAATGTCAATGGAAGAGAATCTTCTATCGTCATTCCTGGCGGACAGGAATGGCAAATAGCCTCCATGACCCTGTTGATGAAGCAATCTCAGTAAACGCTTGCACCATTTCCATCCGACCCAGCCTGGCCAGATCCTCGACAATAGATTCAACCATTCCAGACGATTGCAAAACTGGGGTATGGAACAGCATCGACTGTCTGGCTGGCAGAAAACCTAAAATTGTGAGTGTATACAGTACTGTCCATCTAACGATGATTCCACTCAGATTTGCCGCGCTATGTCAGCATCAACTTTCAAGATCACTGCTTCGGATATAAAAGCTCATGAGAAAGGGTGGTTGAAGCTCGTTTCGAATGCGAACCCATCGCACGAGGGTCTACAATATATTCGGACTGTACACCCATTGATGGTTTTGATCTTCAAGACGAATGTGGCAAGCACGCCTGCCTAGTGTTTGAGCCTATGAGGGAGACTCTTCTCGAGTTCCGACGAAAATTGCCGTTACAAAGGTTCCCGGCGCTTCCACTATTCAAAGCATACATGTGTTTTCTTCTTCAAGCGTTGGACTTAGGTACTTGCATACAGAGTGTCGTCTGATTCATACAGGTATGAATCGATCATTCCGTGACCCGTGGTCCAGGTCACCCGTCTGTTGCCGTGTGCGTATGCTGTAATAGGTATACGGTACAATAGTAATACTGATCATAGTAGACATCCAGGACGACAACATCATGCATGGTTTCAACCCCTCCACAGTTCTGTGATAAAAGAGCTTGTTGAATTGTGCAAGGCCGATGCCCAGCCTAGGTACATCCGGAAAGAGGACGGACGTGTGATATATGCGTCACCTGCGGAAATAGGTGGCTTGCTAGGCGATTCATTGCCCCGGCTCTACTACTCTAGCCTCTCTGACTTTGACGCCTGCGTCGCTCTGCTCCCCGGGGGCCAGTGCTATCATGGTCCTACCCAATCTGACTGGGATCGACCCCCAGAGGTCCTTCTAGACGTCCCATGGCTCACAAAATTGATATCTGGAACCTTGGCTTGTTGGTAGAGAAATCGCCTGCGCTATGAGTCTAAATCAACTTCAATCGTTTTGTCACATCTTCTCTCTAACTGCCGCAGATGTGGAATCTATTAGAAGATATCAGCCTGTTCAATCGCCCTGAAATCTCAGGCGATGTCGATGACGATAATGATGTATACGATGCACATTGCACACGCCCATCTTGTTCAAATCATTTCCTATCTTGGGAACCCTCCTGAGCTTTTGATCAAACGAGAACGAATGTTTCGCGGGAATACTGGTGGTTGTATTGTCAACAAAAAAGATAAAGAGTGTCTCTCAATCGATGAATGAGTTTTGGGGTGGGCCATTTTTTGACGACGACGGTACGTTGCGAAATTAACGCAAGGCTACAAGATTGGGCGGCTTGAACTGATTACTGCATAAAAGGGCATCATGATTCGAAAAGATTTGTTAAGAGAAGTGAAAAAACTTCCTGATATGGTTGACAGAACTAATGGGCAAAGAAAGACAAGGCGCTATTTCTCGACTAAGGACTTTGCTGCTTGTATGATTCGATGGCTGCCTGAAGAGAGGATGGATGCAAAAGAGCTTTTGAAACATCCTTTTCTCGGTCATGAAGATGAGAAGATGAAAGCCCCAGGTGGCGGATGGAAGAGCATGTTTCGGAGGCTCGGGCGGGCACGCCTTATTTTCGTTTCCGATCAGGCCAATGGTGATTCTGTTATCAAGGCAGGCCAACAACGATGTACGATGCGATGCGATTTCTGGTCATGGGAACGACGAGTTGAGGAGTGGATGCGAAACGCGCACGCGCGATGTGTAGGGAATTATGTATATACTCTAATGGAGTACAGAGAACATACACATAGTCGAGGCCAAAGAACAGCTCTCCGAGTCCGGATTACGATCATGGCGGCGGCTGGAGGGCTGCGTATGGCGAGATAGGTTGTAACTTGTTGAGTAGTGAAGTGAAGCGGGTTGAACAGTGAGCTCGAGGTGTTTAGTGATACAGCACCCCTCGTACGGCTGTGGTCCGTGGAAGAAGCGTTTGCAAATGTGGTGAGCTAGGAACGGATCAACTATTTGGGAGACATGGTGTCACACACGCAAACGACCAACGCAAACACGCAAACACGCAAACACATACACTCGCACGAGGCACGTATGACACCAACACAGGCCACCGGCAAACAGCGCACACCATTGTCAAACGACTAACGTTACTCATATCATCATTCATAAGTATGTATCTACATACGTTGAGCAGCTCAGTGCTCCAGGAACAAGCCTCTCCGGTCCTTCCGTCGGTTAATCCGTCCAATGATCAGATCAATCCATGATATTGAAATCTCGCTGTGGACGTAAACATCAATCATCTCGTCATAACATCTCTTCGACTCGTGACAAAGGAAATAAAAGGGAAGGGGGGGTAAAGAAAGCAGAAATGATGTGAAAAGTAGGAATGTAATTATTCCAAAAGAAATGAGTTGCAACATTTACGTGTAGTCAAAATAAGTGATGACATGGAAAGTATGAATATGAATGTGACTTCTCCAAAGGTTCGGAGCAAAATTTGGTTGTAATCAAGGTAAGAAAATACTTGAATCGATGCGTCGTCCATGACAACTTGCAGCTTAATATGACATGTCTTCAAACAAGAGATCGTAAATGGCATACATGTAAGAGACAAGAGTTCCGCTACGCTGTAGGCGTGCCGTAGTGGCGATAGATGCCGCCAGTCCAGGAAATGATAGCTTCATGAGCGAGTGAAAAGAGAGGAGATGAGGAAAATATAAACAAATGCAAAAACAAAAGCACAAATGATCGGCGCCTGAGAGGTCTGTGGACCCTCTGTGGATTTTCATTTAGTCGTCATCAGTCGATTCGTTATGTGTGCGCTTCCGTGAGCACCTCCTTGAACGGCCCAGCTGCCGTCCCCTTAAAGGAGTCAAGCGGTGGTCTTGGCTCCGGGTTCAATGCCAAAGAGTGTCGTATTGATCGGCAAGGCAAACCGCCATCTGGATGTCGAGCAGGAGTGTTTAACAAAGGAAATTTTTGGCATGATCGTAATGCCCACTGTCCCTCTTCTAAGCGGGCGACTGTGACGATTGGTCATTTCTGCCGCGGTGGCCCAAGTTTTTCAGGCGCTTATCAATGTAAGCCAGACGCTCCATAAGAGGCGTCTTGACGATACCGGAAGCCGTCCCGTTGTCATTGGACCTTTCGCCTGATGGGTGGTGCGCAGTTGCCAAGGGAGGAAACGTGGCTCCGGCGCTCAAAGATGACATCGTTCTCAAGTGTCGATTGGGGAACGAGTGGCTTGTCGTTCTCGTGCCAGAAAATGGAGACCCCAGCCTGGCCGGCACTGTTTGGCATGATGAGCTCAGGGCTGCCATGATAGGGAAGCTTGCGGAACCAGTCAGACCACATGATTTCGTCGGACGCGAGGCCTCGAAAAGCTCCTGCAGGTTCGTCCGTGGCACGAACAGATTATCGCGCTGGGTTGAATCTATGGAGCTGAATTCGCCGGACTGCCGGTGGGAATGGCGATCGGCGTCGATTTCTTTGGCGGATGGATCAATCCAGAAGTCCGAGCCGAGACTGGGACGCTTTGTCCGCCGCGGTTCCAAGACCGGCTGTTTTGATCTGCGCTTCTGCATCTGCAAACTGCTCCGGCTTTGTGGGTCAAGTCGGACTGGCGATCTCAGACCTCGGCGCTCGCCGACTGTAAGTGATTGCCGTCGCGGCAGGCCAGAGCTCTCGCTGAGATTGAGGCTGTCGGTCAGGCCGGAAGTGCTGCTGGGACCATAGCTCCTAGCGGCGAAGGGGACGAAGGGCGACCCAAGCCGGGGAGGCGGCCAGGACTGCTGCGAATCGCGATTGCTGCCGCCGCCACTAAGGGGAGGAAACTCAAGCTGTTGCTCCGCTGACAACGGCTGCCACGACTGCCATGGTCGACACGGTGGCGACGGTTGCGATGAGGCACAAGAATGAAGAGGACCTGACTCTGGCTGCGATCTCGTCAACTGAGCCAGAGGTCCTTGACTCTGCATCGAATCCGCTGTGCTAACAGCCAGAGACATTGCCAAGTCCGCGGCGGAAAAGACCGACGGAGATCGAGCCGGCACTGAGGGACGGGCGCAGAAGCGACTGCCCGTCTTGCGGAAGGGTGTTGGGCTGTTGGACATGTACCGAATGTGTCGTGCAGTGGCCGCGCTATGGGCTTTACAGAGCTCCCTGAGGCGGCCTCTTGTGGCGGCACAGGTATGTGGCCATTCGATATAGGGACCTGCAGACTCAGCGGTCGGGGTTGAACTTCCACTCCTATTTCCTGGCTGGACGTGGGGCCGCGAACCCTTCCAACTTCTCTTGGCTTCCCTTGCTACTCGCATGCACACTCCCGAGGGAGGGATGCCGCTCTTGCCAACGCGGAAAGGAGTCACCTTAGGATCTTGCAGATATGTCATGTATGTGGACCACAAATGTTGATTCATAGGCTCGGTCCATGGTGCTCGTCTGGATTTGGCCGATCTGATCTGGTACGTCGTTGGCTTGATCGTCTTACCGGTGTCTTCCGGGGCAAGACGCGGGACGAATCGTTCGAGGCGCTCGCTTTCGGGGCTGGCGCATTGACTTGGCCCTTCTGAAGCAAAGGAATATTGACTGAACAGGGAGGAACTCGTTTGTGTAGACCGAGCTGTCGAAGGTCTGCTGCTCTCGTATTCAGGACTCGACTCCAGACTACTAAAGCAACTGTCTAATGTCCAATCGGGGAATTGCTTGAGTGATAATGACGGCGCCAGGCCGGGAGCTGGAGTCTTGGGTGGCGAAAAGGTCCTGCGTGGGCCAGGTTGGTCTATCAAGAGTGAATGGCCCAATCGGTCCAGCCGAGGGATACGAGGATAGGCGATGCCTAGCATGTCTTCGTCGTCATACACTTGTGGCTCCTCGATACTAGGAAGAGGAAGATCGGCGGCAGCGACAGATGCGAGAAATTGTGTCGTTGGAGCGTTGCGCTGCGCCGCAGTACGCCTGCGCAATCGAAAGCGAAGACGCGTTGGTGGTGATGAGGACGTTTTCTCCTGCTGTTCATCATGGCGATGCGCTTGGTAGTCGCTTGCAGGTTCAGGTGTCTTGGGCGGCGACTGACACCAGCGTCTGGGGCGAGATGCCCAAGATGGTTCGACGGGAGCCATTTTTCTTCAAGTGTATATGCTTTCTTCATAGGTATGCGACGGTGAATTCGTAGGCAGATGAGCGGGATAGTATGAGAATCGCTACTCGAGAGGCGCTGGTCGGATCTGCCTTTTGTCGCGACTCGTAAGGGAACAGGGTCGGTCGCTGAGTCGGACCGTGCTTCGGCGACGATTGTGTTATGGAACGTATAGCAGTTCAGCGGAAAAGAGGAGCGCAAGTCGTCGCAAAAGTGTCGCGCAACGAGGTGATGTAGACTGGCGATCTATTGGTTCGGCGCTGTCGCAAGGAGCCTTCGTGCCATGAAAGCCATCAAGCGTAGAATAAGGAGATGGCAGAGCGCAGCCAGCAGAGAGTGTCGGGCGTATGCGGCGCAGTTGAGGTGGTCATCGATTTAGGATAGCAATGCGGTTGCGATGCAGCATCTGGCAAGCGAGAGAGCAGCTCTAGCCGCAGGAGATTTTGCGCGCACTGGCGGTAGTTTTGCGATGGCAAAGCGGAAGGTAGTTACTGGAATGAAGATGAAGGAGAGAGGTCCAGCCCCGGGGGTTCGCAGGTGTGGAGGGTATGTATGGCAGTGGGTATGGGAGGCGCTGGGTGGCGGTGGGTGCCTGCCTGACCTTGAACATGCGACTGGGGGGAAGGAGGGAGGAAGAGTAAAAGAGGGAAGGAAGAAGGGGGGTGGGGGCGGGGGTGGGTGGGGGGTTGATGAGCGATGGAGCAGCCTTGGAGAAGCCAGAGAACACGACGACACGACGGCTGGACGTGGTACATTTACTTGCACCTTGGCACCACGCGGGGCTGGGGGTGTATGACGGGAGTGCGAGGGGGTGTGCGCAGTGCCACACAGTGCATGCGCTGCTCAGCTGGTTGGCTCCAATCTTCTGGAGACGTCTCCATTTCCAGCCCCACCTTGACGGACAGGGGCTCCCTGCCCCTTGTAAAGCGGTGGGCAGCCGACGAAAGAACTCCAACGTGCCTGCCAAGATGGCTCCAGCTGCCGGACGCTTGTTCAGACGGACCGTCCAGACATCAAGTCCAAGGATCAAGGGGTCCCATTGTGCCCAATGTATCGATTGTGTCGAATGTCTTCACATCACACCGTTGATGCCGACCCTGACAGCCTGTCTGCATGGCACCCTAAAAATGCCGAGATGTCAGCTCGAGCTCAGGCTCGCATTGCATTACGAGAGAGCGCTCTCGCTGGCACTGCGCCATTAGGGTTCCCGCGAGTCCGCGACGCACTCACTTAACCGATGAACCCACTCGAGCCACGACAGATGTCACGAAAGCTGAATGCGACAGCGCAATGCGCACGCTTTACTAACTACATATTGTCCACGCACACCGGCGCATGACCGTCATGACTCATGAGTCGCTGTCACCGCCTCCCAAGGAAAGAAGACCAGACACGGCGGTAAAAGGAGGAGGACGACGGACGAGGTGTCGCATGCTACCTAGATTTCTGGTGCTGAATACGGAGTACTCCGTACTGTGTTACTGTCGTCGTGAACCCCTCGCAAAACTGCCGCACCAGAAAGTGACAGCCTCGGCGATCAGTGACCAGTCCATACAACTTGCAAGGGTTCGGGATGGATGTCCGGATACATAGGTATGTACATATGTACTCCGTAGGTATGTATGTATGTACTCCGTACATAGGCACATATGTACGGGGACCATCTGGCCTGCGCCGCGATACCTCCGTTCCGACGAGATTGCCGGAGCGGAGAGCGAGCTAGCAAGGGAAGAGGAAGTGGAAGCTGGTGATGGTCAGGGTGGTCGCCAGCCGCCAGAGGATCGCGACGACGAACTCTGTCGATCACTTTGTACGGAGTATGGAGTACGGAGTACAGAGCATGGCGTGTACATTAGATACATGACGCACACAAGTGCAGGTGGATCCGATTTTGAGGTAAGTGGACCGAGTAATCTATGTGCCTGTATCGGCCAGCGACGACTCAAAGTCTGCAACGCCATTGAGTCATTTACATTCCAGTGCAATCGCTGAGAAACGTTTGGCGTCTACGGAGTATGTACGGAGTAGGTACATATGTACTATGCATTGGGTACGAAGGCAGCATTAATCTGACACATTGTTTTAGGTGCGCTGTGTGGTAGGAGGGCCGACTACCTGGTAGGACGGCGCATGACGCGTCCACGCGTTGAACGCGACAAAGTGGAGAGAGATTCGCGTTTCTCAAACGCGTGGAGACGCGTCAAGAGCGGGGAAGCGCGTAAATTGCGTCGCATTGCGTCGCATTGCAGCCAATCGACGTTGCCTCTGGCGCACACATCTTGGTTACACTTGTGAGTGGTCACAAACGTCCACCAGCGACGGAGCCGCCGGCCACGGTCTTTCGCGGTGGACTATACCTGTAGGTACATAGTATGAAGCATAGCAGTTATGCAACTTGTGTTGCACTAGTCTGCAGTATTTGCCAATCGTATGCCCCTCGTGTTGCCGTCGCGATATTGCAGCCGGACGGCCTCCGACAGCATTGCACCATGTTCGGAGCGCCAGACAACTTGACCCAAGGCTTGCGCGACCGACGCGCCGGCTTGATGCAAGTATTTCTCACTTGAGATACATATTTACATACATATGTCAAAGGTACCCTGCCTGCCAGTGCCTGGGGTCGGTCGTCTAGGCTTGCTTGCAAGGGTGGGAAGGTAGAAGCTACGAACGGAAAGAATCAGGCGGAGAGAACCAGGCGGAGAGGTACAACCCGGGGAGTACACCTGGGATGTACGAATAGGTAGAAGCAGGGAAAGAGAAGTCAGGGGGCATACTCTGAAAGGGAAGTGAGAGAATTGAACTCAAAGTCCCACCTCCTCCTACCTTTTTCACGCCCTTCAAGTCGAGGGAAGCAGGCAATCTTGATGCCACTAGTGACAATAATGACACACTCAGAAGTCAGAACTCTCCCACTGTCGCAATTATCGTTATTGTCCAGTGGCAGGACAGGCCAGATGCTGAAATGAGTTTTCGAAACGGTTCATCTACGGCATCCCGATCTTCGAGTCTTTTGATGTTCCTTGATGGCTTCTATGACGGGCTCAACTTCTCCGTTCCAACCTTGTTTTTAGGGTTTTGGTCCGGTCCGTATCCCAGCCTTTTGCGAGTCACTTGGCTAAAACCTTGAAGTGATTAGACAACATGTCCACGGATGCCATCCCGCGGGTTCGCCCATTCGCATTACATGATTTACGGAGTCAGTCCCGCCACGGGGGTCCAAAGTGGCTGACCGACCGAGCGAAGGCTTACGCTAGGAGACCCAATCGTTTTTTACGGATGCCTAGGTAGAAGCCTTTATCGTGAGTTAGCGGTTGGCCGTAAAAGGGCGGGGTAGACTAGGGAGAAACGCAGAGAAACGGAGAAAAGGGAAAGAAGGTTAGGGATGGAGGAAACGGGTGGAGAAATGGCGGTGCTCGGAACGGGACGTTGAAGCCTCGTTGGCGCATCTTTGGTCTCCTTTTTCCCGGCTAACTTGGAGTCGTCTTTTGGTACGGTACAGCCACTGTACATAGCGGTGACGGGGGGCGCAGTCAGTTCGCGGCCGGCCAGCATTCAGACAGAATTCAAGACGGACGGAACCAAGTCTGAGACATCAGGCGCAAGACAAGAAGAGCCAAAGTTACCTGCTGATGGCGTTTGCGCGATCGCACGGCAATGCACTTCATGATGCAATTGACTGCGCTTCTACGCCCGCAAGCCCGATCGGGTGTATTGCATTTGCATCCCACCTACTGTACCTACATATGTATATATGTATGTACTATGTACTACATACAGTGGCTGTAGCTTGCTCTGCCTACATACCTACCGTATCTCGCAGAAGGGAACCGTGCATGGCTGAGCCGCTGAGGTGACTTGTAAGTTGTGAGTCGTGACTGTTGCAGCCATTTCCATTTTCAACGTACAGAGTACCTAACTTATTACCACTAGGTAGATGCGTTGAATCAGCGGAAGTGGACGACACAAACACCATGACGGTCCAATTGACAGGACACGATGATGGACTCTGCTGCGCCGGTCTCGTGTTTCTTGAGACGCCGAAGCAATTGGTTCCTCTCCGTCTGTTTCTAGAGGCTCGCGTTCCGTGCTCTCGATGAGTATCCCCGTGTTCAATTTGCCGTGATAGGCAAGACCTGTCGTTGATGTAGTTCAGTCCGCCTGTCGGCGCTTTTTTTTTGTGCATCGTCTTGTCCGACGCTTCCGTTGCAGCGCGGTTAAAAATCTATCCTTGTTTTTGTCTTCATAGTCCTCTTTGAATACGGTACCTATTCTCGATCCCGAGTAACGCTGGCCGCTCTTGTGTGTGTTTCATCGAACTTCCGCAAAAGTCCATGCGCTACATATGTGTATTCATCGCTGGCCTTTATAAGGCCCCGTCGTTCTTCAATCTTCATCTTCATCTTCTTTCTGCATGCTATCTACCCGTCTTCCTCTCTGTCTTTTCACAAAAACCGTGCTTGCGACTGCGATCGCAGAGAGGTGTACATACCTACCTACCTAGGTAGGTACCTACCTAATCCCGCGCATCCACCCCCACTTCCCTGCATCGTGGCTTTCCAAATTCCAATAACCTCCTCCTCTTCTTCCCCGCGGCGATTCAATCCCCCCGCTGCTGACCAACGTCACTGTCACCTCATTTTGCCCCTCAATGTGCGTTCTCTCCGACGCATGACAAACCCTTCCTCTCCACAACATTCAACACCAAAAGGGGTCGTCTTTTCGCCCTGCTGCATGTGCATCGTCGTGGTGGTAGTGCGGATTTAGCTCAGCCATATCAATCTAGCCCCGACAACATGTCTGCTTCGCTGAGGGTAATGACGCTGGAGGCGCTCCACGAGCAAATCCCAGCGTGGCGGCCCGACGACGAGAGCCATTTATATGCCATTGTTGATATGGGCAGGTTAGTCGATTTCCTATTTGGGATTGGAGTGCGATTGACATTTTCTTCAGCAACGGCATCCGGTTCTCCATCACGTCGCTTGGGCCGCCCTCGACGAGGCTCCTCGAGCCCGTCTACTCTAGTCGGGCAGCTGTATCTCTGTTCGACGCTCTGACGCCTTCGTCCGATGGTCTGGTCTTCCCAGCTGAAACAATGGAGACTGTTGCGAGTGCCTTGTGCGAATTTCGGCAGCTGGCACTCGCGCACGGGGTGCCTCAGTCGCAGATTGTAATTCTGGCCACGGAGGCAATGCGCCGGGCCGCGAATGGCGGTCAGATGCTCGAGGCCATCGCAGCTGCAACAGGGGGGCTGGGGGTGCAGATTCTGGATCCTGCAGTGGAAACCCTTCTCGGCGCGGTCATGGGATCCCGAAGTGGCTTGGTCGACGTTCCCAAAGGTGCTCTCTTTCTCGATCTCGGAGGCGGCAGCCTGCAGATGACGTGGGTTGATACTCGCGACGACAGTTATGAGATGGACGCTGCACGGGCGGGCGAAAGTCTCCCGTACGGTGCTGCCAAACTCACAAAGCTATTTCAGGAGCAGCAGCAGCAGCAGTCTGGCACTGTTCAGCCGTTAGACTTGAGCCCGCTGCAGGATGGGCTCGCGCGTATTTACGCCAACCTCTGCGCCAGGTTCCCCGCCCTCCGCGCCATCCAACAAGCTCATGAGAATGGCGAAGAAGATGCATCGCTGGATGTCTACATGTGCGGCGGCGGCTTCCGTGGCTACGGGAGCGTACTGATGCACACTGACCCCATCTCGCCCTATCCAATTCCCTCGACCAATACGTACTCTGTCCCGGGATCTCAGTTCAAGCAGACATCCAAGATGCGCCACGTGAACGAAGAGTACGACGGAAAGATTCACGGCATGTCGAAACGACGACGCCGCCAGTTTCCCGCTATTGCTACCGTCATAGAAGCTTTCATCGCTGCTGTGCCCAACATCCGCCGCGTGACCTTCTGTGGAGGCTCCAACAGGCAAGGGTTCTTGATGATGAAGATGCCAAGAGAGATCCGCGAAAGCAATCCCCTTGAGGTACTAGCCAACGTCACCGAGTGCGAGAGACCAATCTTTGACGTTGTCCTCAGCTTGTTCTCAGCCTCCATCCCATCACCCGCGGAAGAAAGCGAGGCGACTGAAACAAGGAAACTAGAAAAGCTCCGAAAGACCCATTCGATTTTGGCTCCTGGGCTGTCTGCTCTATTCATTCGTCTCTTATGGGCTCGCGCAGGCCACAGCGCGGCGAGTAACAGCTCGTTTTCTCTTCACGATGCTGTTGTCCGCGATCCTGACTGTCCGGGCCTGACGCACCTTTGCCGTGCGTTGCTGGCCGTGACGCTGTGCGCGAGATGGGGCAACGATATTGGCCATGCGGATGAGATTCTACACAGAGGCTTTATGGGTATTCTAGAAAGCCATGATGCGGATGTAGGGTTTTGGGCTCTGTATTTGGGGGCTGTGGCTAATGTGATTGCTACTCTTTTTCCGCTTGCCCCGACGGATGTGGACGGTTTGCTCGCGACAGTCAAGTAAGTTTTTGTTTCTCTCGCTTTCTTATAAATGTTTTTTTTTGGGGCCCTTGCTTCTCCTATCGCTTGCTCACTTTTATCGTTCCTATTCGCTGACTGGTCAATCTTTAGATTTAATTCTGTGCTTTCAAAGAGCAAAACCGATAAAGACAGAGTAGAGCTAGTCATCACGCTGTTAAAACACGACACTCAAACAGTTGATCTGGACGATCTAGCCGATACTTTCAAGAAAACAACCAAACTCAAGCCAAGCAAATCCAAGTTCAAAGCTTCCGTCAAAATTATTAGTTGCTCTTGAGGCATGAGTCATTATCGTTATCATCATTCTTCATTCCTCATTCAAGCGTGAAAGAGGATCTTGCATAGCCGTGCATTTTCCCTTTTCCCATTTCCGTCTTTTACTCATATACCTTGTCTTTTATCCTCGGTTTGTTCCAATTTCTTTCCCTTTTTGCCGCTGCCCGGGCTCCTCGTGTTCAGGGGAATCAGGGCGCACTCTCGTCGCGCTCGGACTCATTCGTCGTCAAATTCATTTTCCATCTGCTGTGGAAAGTTCGATCTGCAGCTCAAGCCCTTCGGAACGCGCTTCCGAGCGTTGAGCTTCTTCAATTCATGGTCCACCACAAAGGTCCATAGCATGCTATTCACGTCATGTACCTCCCTCGTGGATTCAATGTACTTGTCTACGCATGCTGTTAGCAAGTGCCAAGTCCACAGATAACCGAAAGAAGCATCTACACAGGACAACTCACACAAATCCCGCCTTGACGCCAGCAATTGTTGTCCAAGGTGACAGATTTGGGCTTTGTCTTCACGTGAGACATCCAACGGCGATATCCTATCGAGCCAGGCCAAGGATAGTTCGATGCTCTTCTTGGTTCTAAACTGGTAATGATAGAACGTAGCGAGAAGAGGAAAGAAGCAGTCGATCAGACGTTTATACTGCTGGGTCTGCGCAGCGACTATATCAAGACAGTCAAATCAGTCCATGGTGCGCAGAGTCAAAAAAGAAGGGTCATTCGGACCCGAGAGGCAGAACCTACTGAGCCCATCAGGAGAGCTTGGGCCCTGCATCATGCGGCCCAAGTGAGACTTGTATGCTATTAACAGTTCACGATACATGAGCATGAGCTGCCACAAGCTGGCCCAGATAGCCATCCGCTCTTCGGGTTTGGGAGAGCCTTGCTGGGTCAGGCAATCGTCTAGGATCTTCAAGACGTCATACTCTAGTCGATCCAGTGCCTTTTTGGCGATTCTCCTCAGCTGAGCTTGCACCGATACAGGGAGTGGCGCCAGATTGTTTGAAGGGTCGATGCACATGAAGGACGGTTTCTTCCAGATTCGGAAGAAGCAGTTCATCTTGTGAACGGCACGGACCAAGTCTTGCTGTGCTTCGCGTCAGTTTTTTTTTTTGAGCTCTACTTGCTCTGAACTAAAACGAAGTAGCATGAAGCAAATTCCAAAGTCCAAAGCCACAAGTCGCAACAACAGAAGTAACAACAACAACAACAAAGAACACAGCAAACAATGAACGACAGAACAAAGTGCAACAAACAGAGATCCGACGAACAAAGCATTCAGAATTTGAGAAAGGTCCGGACACAACATTGGGATATCACTTACCTTGGGAAGCCTTCTCACTCCCTCCTTGGAGTACACTCGCAGGAAATTTTGCAGCATGAGGCCGAACTCTGGCCCACTCTCCCGCTCCATCTGCCTTTCGACCCATCTCTCCAACATGGAGTGACTGGGAACTCTATCACGTGGGAAATCCACGGTTCGGGGGTTCCCAGTCTCTTCCTGTGTGTCAGTGGATCTGTATACCTGCACAGTAACATGCAGAGATGACGAGGACCTGTCGCCACTGAACAGGATGGAGATTTCCCGCGAGATCCCAGTAAAGAAGCGAGGACCTGAACAAAGATATTCTTCTTTAGCAGCGACACCGGACCAGCAGTCTACCGAGAATCTGTCAGTGCCATTTGCATTTTTAAGCCATCAATTGGACCGAGCGCCAACGGAACGACATACCTGGGACCTTGGCCATGACGGGCCACGCCATGATGGGCGTCATGCGGGTACATGCCAGATGAGCATGGTTTGGGAATGCCTTTCTACACGTGGGGCAAACACCACTTTCATGACACTTTATTTTGGGGAAGAGAGGGGGGGAGACGAAAAAAACGACAGAAAGCAAGAAGAAGAGACAAGTCAGTCACGGAAAGCTAGTTGTGGAGAGATGCATGACGGATAGTCTGTGGTGTCTTACCCTTGTCTTGGTTACTCGACATGCAACGCACGCCCCACTCTTGCGCACGTCCGCCGTCTGCATAGGATCGGCCAGTTGTCTGGGCCTCTTCTCGATGTCTCTGATGGAGCGACGACGCTTGGTCCCAGCCGAAGCTGTCTGTTGAAGGTCGTCATATTCTTCCTCGCTAGCGATGTGAGCAGGGTAGCCCGAACGAGCAGGCTCGGCTTGGTCAACCACAGTCTGGGACTGGATCCATTCATCAACGTCATGTTGTGCCGGGACTTCCTGATGAAGAGTGGTGACATCCGCATGGTCTGTGCGCTCCTCGGAGTGGTGATCGTCGTCGAAGAAGATGGAGTCGGAACGATCCGAAGGAGAGGCGCTACCTGCTTCGTCTTCCTGAATCAGGTCCGGGGGGGAGTGTCCCGAGTACTCAGAGTTGGTGACAGAGTCATCATCATCAGACGGCAACGGCGAGCTCATGTTGCCAAAGTTTGGTGGACAGAAATCATTGATGGCAAGGTTGTCAAAGACAAGGGAGGAGGGAGAGACGTGGCTTTTGACCTTGAACATATACTGCGAGTGTTGTGTCTGATGGCCGGGGAAGTGGAGAGGTTCCATGTCCGGTTCCCGTGTGGACCGACAGTAACGGTCCCAATCGAATATCTTATCGAACAACAACTCCTCTTCGACAACGGGACATGAGAAACGGGAGGATTCTGGCCCAAGCTGGAAGCACGCCATGCTTGTGCCTGCATCCATGCTTTGAATATCTCTCCCGTGTAAGCCAAACGCCCCGTGGGGTGGTAGGGGTTTGAATGTAGTGGGACCTTGGCTGCTTCTTCCCACGAATTGGATACGCAAGAATGGGAGGGGGAGGGGGAAGAGGAGGGGAGGGGGGGCGTGTGCGTTTGGACTGTTTTTTTCCTCTTTGCAGATGGCAATGAAGCGAAGGTGCCCAATGCCTCACAGATACCTCTTGGTTTTTTTTTCTTTCTTGCCTGTGTAAGATTGTTTTGGTTCAGAAGGCATGCCTGTCACGGGGGAGATTATAACGCGGGCTCTCTTTTGGGGGGGAGACACCTCTTCCGCCCTGAACCCGTCGACTTACACCATCACCAGATGCACATATTCGGTGGGAAATGGGGACTTGATTGGCCAATTGGACTTTTGACCCACTACTATGGACCAATAGAAGCTGTGGTTTACACCGAGAATGACCTTTGCGGGCGTTGTCCGAGTTGAGATGGACCGCATGGAAGGCCGAGAAAAGGACCCCGCGATGTAAGTGCAGTCTGATGAGGTGGGGGGATGATGAAGGGCCATGAGTGTATGACAGGACTTGCAACTTGATCACCTTGTCGGGATTCAAATTTCTGCAGAGTATACAAGATACGTTTGCTCTTTCAACTCCTTTTTCGTCTTTTCTTCTTTCCGCCTTCTCTTTTCTGCGGCGAAGGCATGGTGTGAATAGAGTGAATGGACCGGCTTCGCGACGAGAAGTTGCCTTGCAGGGCGCCGTCGCTGGTAGCGTAGCTTGATGGATGCGCCAGCCATGCATCGAGGACAAAGACGCGGCCGAATTGTGATATCTGAGGGCAATTTGTGGCCAAGTCAGGCAAGAATACCATCATAGCAGAATACCTACAAGTTGCCTATTAAATGCATCTGTTGAAGCGAAACACTCCACCGGACAAGGATTGCCTGGTATGTACATACATACATACCTGGTAGCTTCGCGGTTGAATCGTGATGCTGCAGATGTTAAACCTATTATTATTTTCTTCCAACGCTCTACATCTTGTCCTCATGCTCTCTCCAAAAATTCTCCTACGCCTTTTTGTCTCGTCATTTTTCAATTCTCCCAGCATCTTTATGTTTTTCTATTTCTTTTCCCTTTCTGCGGCGTCGTCTTGTTCTCTTGGATGCCCGGCATTGACATGTGAATCTTTGACCTGCAGGGCTGCCAAGGGCCCCCCACATTGCCAATCGCGTGCTCTCCACAGTGCACACAAGTCGCAGAGCCGTGAACGCATATCCGAGGGTCCATGTCTTCTCTGTCTTCTCTTCCGTCCAACATCCTAATGATCCTACCTACCTATGTACCCCCTCGGCCAGCAATGGGAACTCCCGTAGAAATTGCAAATTGCGAGATTGCAAATACAAGGTTACTTGTAACGGCGTTCAAATGTTCTACCGGTCAGGCCCGCCTCCTGCTCTACTACCCTACGACGTAACACGTTGAACTATGTACATATGATGCAACGGACAAGTCTCGCTGGCAATGGAGCTTCTGGCCCTGGACATACTATGTCCATGGTGCAAGTTGCAACACAGCTTTGACGAGCCTAACGCAGCGGGGAAAGAGTCTGAACTTCTGAAGTACTCCGTACTGCAAATCCATTCTTGATCAAATTCCCCTGGCTTTACGATTTACCCCATTTTCTTCTGCTGCATCAGTGCATACCTAGACTGCATGAATACCCATCGCGCTGCAAGGGACATTCGGCTGCCGCACCAAAAAAATTGGCGGACGTTGGAACCTGGGCTTCATGCGATCTACGAGTTCCTGATCCCTTAATTTCATTTGACCCCTTCCCTCCTCTCAAGATCCGTGAATTTCTGCCACGCAAAGTAAGATTTCATCGGCCCGGGCGTGGCGAGGTGTGACAAGGCTGTCCGAAAATTGTTGCTTTTGTCTCCGTGCATCTCATATGAAATGAACTGAGTCCTCGTAGGCTAAATCAGCCTGGCTTATTATACTCCGTAAGGCATGAGACATTACCCCGGCGAGTCCAGTGACCAGTCAGTCATCATCAGGTCCGCATGGTATTATACCTGAGCTTACAAGCTACTCGTGGATGCAACCTACCTAGGAAGCAGCTCACTCACACAGTCCCACTACATACATGATACATCTGAGGGAGCCCTTCTTGAGTTGCAGTCACGACTCACGGGTATAGTTACTATAGTACTGTATGATAATCTACACAGAGACCGCAGTACAGATACACTCAATATGAGCCCAAGCTATACGGAAGGCTCCGGATGAGATCATGAGAAGCTGAGGATCACACTTACACTCATCATGAGCTACTCATACTATCGCCATCATCAAGAACTTTATTCTACCAACAAGCACTTATCCGGATATGGCTCTACAGATTCTGGGAACCAATCGGCTGATCTGCCCTGGTGTGTGTGTTGTGCTGTGCTGCGCTGTGCTGCCCGTTGGTCTGCACGACGGGAAGAAGCAACGCCTTGGCGCACCCGCACGGCCGGGACCCTCTAGGAATTGCTTTTTACTTGTACCTTGTACGTTGTATTCTCCATCGTGATTCGTGAGTCGTGACTCATGAGCGGCCCTGACGATACCTACCATTTAAGGATTGCTCTTCATTCCCGAGTCCCTACAGGCTACGGTCGTAGTCTCTACCATGATAAAGGGCTCGGCCGTGAACTGCGCGCAGATCGGGCCGTTCGCCGTTCGCCGTTCGCCGTTCGCTTTCCGGCGACAAGACGGAAACACCAGGCATGCCTCGCGCAGCGGATGGGGGTGGCTGTGCAAATTCGGGCAAACTATGTAGGTACATAGTCATTCAGTTGTCCCAGGCCCCCCTATATCATACCCTGTGATAGTGTTGCTCGCGGTGTTTGTTTAATATTTATCACTTTGAGGTGCCCGCGCAGGGCATGCCTAGCTAAGTATCTGGTATACTCCGTAGAGACTGAGGAGGGTGCGGAAAATGTTGGAAGAGAAGCTGTATGAGGGAGAAAGGACATGCAGCACGATGCGGACGCAGAAAGGTAGGTACATAGGTATGTAGTTATTTCGGAAATAGCCTTGTGAAAGTCAAACCAACGTGCTTACCCGTGCGTACCTATGCAGACTGCGGCTGGATGAATAGCCATTGGCAAAGAAAAGCCGGGCCATCTCGGACGAGTAGCGAAGCGCAATGGCTCTCATTGGTGGATTATACGAGCTGACAACGGGGCCATCGTGGCTCTGGTTCAGCTGTTGCCAGTTGGATGCATAAAAATGGAGCCACAGGGGACGCAGCGGCAGCTCCTGCGGTTCATTCGCCCGTCGCCGCCGGTCGGAGAAAAGGCATGTCAGGGGCTGACCCCATGTAAACAGGTATGCTGCTTGCCCACTGGCTGCTGCCTGCCCCAGTGCCCCTGAGCCCCTAGGTACTCCGTACATAGTACTCCGTTAATAAAGACCGGTGCGATCGCTCCTTCCCAGGCGGCGAGTGCCGCTGCGTCAGTGCCCCACCTCAGTACCCTCACCTCTCGCCCCTGGGGCCTGGGCAGGCAGGAGAGACCGCTTCGGCACTTGCTTACTCCGTAGAACCGTTGGATGGTAGAGATGGCTTCATGCGTTGGGAGACTCCTTAACTATTGGGAAACAACAACCTGTGATGGAATCATGCTTTCGGACGATGGACGAGGAACTGATGCGCACCCCGGCAACTGGGCCACGTTGGCATTGTCTCGTGTGTCTCGTGCGTCTCGTGTGTTCCGTGCAACCCCAGCCCGGATCAGCCAGCGCCCAACAAAGCCTTGGTAACTGCGTCTGCAATGAGTCTGCGACCGAGCTTCTTGGCAGCCCGTTTGCTCCCGCCATGAAAAATTGACGTCAAAAGAGAAGGAAGAAGACTGCTCGGTTCCTGAGGACTTGTCCCTGGACCGTGGGCGGCTCGTTGCCTTTCGACAGTTTGTCCTCTAACGACGTTGGCCTTTTTTAACCTTTCAAGTTCTTGAAAGCCCAAGCGCTTCGTTTTTATCCTCGACTTCTCAATTCCTTCCTTTGTGCGTGCTTGCTCATTATCCCGTGCGACGCGTCATTCTTCCTGCTTTATTACTGCGTGCTCAAACCACCGAACAGTCCGACGTCCGACTTTGAGGGTCAGACAAACGGACCGACACATTTCGAACAAGTCGACATCTTTTATCGTGCACCAGAGGCGCCCTAGCTTGGCCGGCATGACGTCGAACAAGTCCTTTCGGGCGACCATGCTCCCGACTTCGTTTTCGTTTCCTTGGCTGCGAGCGAGATCCGGCTCTGATGATCATGGGAGAGCTAACGCGAAGGCCGATGCGAAGAGTGATGGAAAGGCGGACGGAAAAGCTAATGCAAAGTCGAATACGAGAGCCGACGGCGACAAGCACGAAAAGTCCTTCTCCGAAGGCCCCAAGGAAAGGCGCAAGTCGCCATGGCAAAAGGCGAGTCTGTACCTGCCCAAGAGCAAGAAGGTGGCTCCCCGCCATCCCCCACCAGAGGAGCCGTTGCCGCTGCCGATGCCGCTAATATCGCGGCCGGCCGCCCCCTCCACCTGCTCCGCCCCACGAGCGTCGACAGGGGCAGCGACAACGAACGAGGCGACGAACGAGGAGACGAACGAGGAGGCACTCAGGGCAGACCGCCAGATCATGTGCATGTCGCCTCATCCTGTGCACCCCCGACTGGAAGAACAATATCAATCCTTTCAAGCCCGTCAAGCTCAAGAAACCCGCCAAAGACAACAGGCTGAAAGCCCAGATGATGCGCGTGCTTCCTCTCACATTGCAGACTCGTCGTTTCCACGGCCGCCACGCTCACCACGTCCATCTCTGCCATCGCTGCCACCTCTAGTGGTATCACCACCCCCACGCTCACCATTACCACCATTGCCGCCATTCACGCTGAACCAACGGAGACCAGCCACCATGTCGCCCCCTCAGACACCGCCGCTCTGCGCTGCGATTGAAGGCGACTTCGCAGCCACCGCCCCCCCAGAGATTCCCGAGTTTTCTTTTTATGATTCCAGTCATGATCCGCCCAGAATATTGACGCCAGAAAAGCAACGGGCCAAGTTGACCAAGCCCGAACCTGTCGCTGCGCGAGCTGAAGCCCCAAGGAGCAGCGCAGCCGATGCCGACTCAGAGGTCAAAGAGGTCGAGTCTCCAAATCATGGCAAGCTACACAAGGAACAGGACAAGTCCCGACTTCGAACCAGCTCACTGCTTCCACCCAAGCGCGAGGAATCGCCGCCCAACGAAGCCTCTGCCAGCCATCTCTTGCCGGCACCCGAGCTCAGAGGCCGCAGGAGCGTTTCCGCCCAGGCATCCTTGACGCCATCTCCATCGCTTCCCCAAGTTCGCGCTGCCTCAACGCAAAATGGGAGCCAGAGTCCGACCAGAGGCAGACGACGTCGCAGTTGGCTTCCTGGTAGCGGTGCTGCAGTACGCTCTCGCTCCAGCTCGGTTGAGGTTGGCCAGAAACACACACTCGAGGCCTGGATCATGTCGGATGGCGCGCAGCCAGAGTACAATCCAGTCTTGCTGAAAAATGCTGAAAAGGTATGGTTACGTAGGACTCTAGGAGGAGGAGGTAGTGATGGGCCGGGCCTCCACCGCTTAGTCTACATATGTACCTTTTACCTCTCCGTACACACGTGCATATGGAACTCGCTAACAGGCGGTACTCGTGCGGTTTTAGGTGCCTGAACTATGGAACGACAATGGCAACGTTTACGTCTATTTATACCCGCGTAGCGCTGGATGTGGACCGTCGTTTAAAATTCCCGAATTCGTCGTCGGCGAATCGTATGTTTTCAACGAATTGATTATCGCGGAGGAGGATGCCGCTGCTATAGATCGGACGACCAAATCGAGTGGTGGCCATGACGCGCTGAGCCAGTCACATTCGCCTCCGACGCCTCCGACGCCTCCGACATCAACTGCATCCGTGGTCGACGACGATGCGCACGCTCTTCGTCTCTATCTTCCTGCGGCTCCGCCAACAGCGTCGGCCCAGCTCAGCACCCCCGGCCAAGGCGCCCAGGCAGAGCTGGATCGGCTCATCGCCGTCCGGAATCTGTTTGCCTTTTTGACCGGACAGCCGCTGGTCGGCACCAAGGCCCGGCCGACAATGTTTGACGCTTTTATCGAGATTGCCACGCTACTAGAGGAATTCGGCTTCTCAAGCCCGGACGGCACCAGCTTTGGGCAAGCCGCTGATCTCAGCTTCGGCTTCTACTCGGAGCAGCTGGCCCTTTCAGACTGCCGACCGAGCCGCCGGAAAACCGTGGAGGCGCTTATTCTGGGTGAGCGCATGCGATGCGTCACTCTATACAATGAGGCATTCGCTCATGCCGCGGGGAAATACTCGGCCATTGTTGCATTGCAGCCATCGTTGTTCGACCAGCTGACCCCCATTACGCGCCAGAGGTTGGAGAGGGCGCATTTGGATCTCGTCAGCAGACAACAAAACGTGAATGAACATCTGGAGCAGTTTGAGTTTCCGTCCCTGTTTGCCGGTATCGCCAGCTCCACCTCGATCCCGGAGCTGAGGCAAGTGCGGTTCAAGACATGGCGAAACTCGTTTGGCAAGATGCGGCACTTTGTCTCGAGCTATTACAGGTCGACGTTCGGCAGCTGGCCTCCCAAAGCCAGCAACAAGAAGAATCCGTTTGTCGAAAGCGGGCTCAATCGACTTGTCCTCAAGGAGCTTTACTCGGACATGTGCGCACTGTACGACTTGCTCGTCGACCGCAACAACCTCACGTCCCGAGTCATGGACGAAGTGCCAGCCATCTCAGATGCCCCGAGTAAAATGACGACGTCGGCACTCCGAAACATGCTGTCCGAGTTTGACCGGTCTAGACCCCCTGTGCTGCCCCCGGTGCCCTTTGATCTTCCCCAACTGCCATCGATGAAGGCGATTCATGAGACGTTTGACAGCATGTCGATCAAAGATCAGAACAAAATGGAAAAGAGGATCAAGGAGCACGAGCTAATTCTCATCCTGAACAAGGCCTACAACTTCGACACGAACCGCGTCACGCTGTCATTCCTGGACCAGTTCAAGGAATTCGAGATTCGCGAAGGCCGAGGCAAGGTCACACAGGACCTGGTGGACCAGCGCATCGGCTACTGGCTATTTCTGTATGCCGTCATACAGTCGTTGCCCATGCTGGTTGTGGATGCGCCGGGCGTGACGCATACCGAGGGGGTCGAGTACTTCCTGTGCGAGCCTCCCATGGGCAATCTGCCGTGGGTCGAGGATGGACAAGTCCGCAAGATGTGGTATGAAGTCACCGGCGGAGGAGGTATTGTCGAGCTATCCGCCGATGCCGTCATGTTCAGCGTCGAGGCGACCTATCACCGCAGCCACTGCTGGCATGCCGCGAAGCAGTGGGAAGGACTCGATCATCGAGAAGCAGCGCATGAAGAAGCCTATGTCGATGCATACAACGAGAGGTATCACGAGCCGTCGTTTGGCAGTCCCGTCAACGAGTCCCCCATGTCGCCATGGCAGACCCCATCATCGCCCACGTTTCCCGGATCGGAGCGCTCCTCACCACCACTCGGCACGCCATCCTCCCCGGGTATTCGATCCGGCACACCCTCCCCGCCATTGCCACCAGGGGGCCCAAACCCAGCGCTACGTCTCCCCAACGCAAGTCTCTCGCCTCCACCGCGCTCTCGTCAGATTTCTCGCTCCAGCATCGCCATGGGCCTGGAGCCCGTGCCGATGGAACCACCGCCTAATATATTTGGGAGCCACAACCGGAGCAGCTCGATGGGCGGGTCCCGTCCGATGAGCATCCAGGGCCCCGGCAGGAACATGGGATGGAGGAACTCGTCTGTAGGGAATCTTGTTGCACCGACGGCTCTTTCGCGGGGGGGTAGTCCTGCTCCGGTGGGGGGGAAACCTGCGGCTACGTCTGGGGTGACGTTTGATGATATTTTGGGAGAGAGCCAGAAGAAGCCTGCTGTTGTGGCGAAGAAGAAGGGTCGGTTTTTTTAGGGGAGGCTGTTCTTTTTTTTTTTTTTTTTTTTTTTTGGG
>QEQW01000325.1:0-29611 GCA_004016085.1 Claviceps quebecensis
GAGGAGGAGGAGGAGGAGGAGAACCAGTGTTGCCGGGACGAGTGGATGGGTGGTGGGCATGGTCCGCTGAGGAGTTATCAGGAGAGGGTTTTGAGTTTATGAGCTGGAGGCTTATTAGGCTTGCATGAAGTTATCAGCAAAACCCTATTATCTTTTGGGTGGTGGGTTTTTCTTCTTCTTCTTCTTCCTCCTCTTCTTCTTCTTCTACTTCTTGTTCTTGTTCTTCTTCTTCTTCTCTCCTCTCTTCTTTCTTCTTTTTTCCCCCTGTCTTCTCCGACGCTTTCGTTCTTCCCCGTCGGTAGAAGCCCCCAATCTTTCCTCCCTCCGTCACACACAGAAACACCAACCTATGTATATCCTCCTAGGCCTCCTAGGCTGTTGCCACCCATCTAGGTAGCCGTCATGGCGGCACCTACACCACTGCGAAGATCCATATGCAGAGACCTTGCTCGTACGCAAATGGGGAGAAAGAGACGGCGAAGAGTCAATTCCTCTACTACAGACCTGTCAAATTTATTTGTTTCCTTTGATTCAAAGTACAGAAAGCAAATTCAGACAAAAAAAAAACGATGTAATGCCTCGTATACCACGCATTTATATATATCCTATATAGCGCTCTCTTTTCAATTATAGCTTTTCCACGTTCGTGTTTCTTCTCGTGAGACTTCGTCACCTGTGCTATGTACTCTGTTCAGTATTCTTTCACTTTTATTGCATGGTCATGGAGTACTCCGTACTGTGTGTACATACATATGGTACTCCAGAGTCCATATGCCGCTCGCGTGCCGTTAAGCCGCCATGCTGTCCCCAGGCATTGTGCATGTCTGGTTACAGTTTCAACGTGTCTTGGCCAGAGTCTCGTCTCCTCCTTGTCTCGTGCGACGGTGCGTCGTGCGTTTCGTCTCGTGCCTCGTACTAGGTACGTATGGACATAAATTTGTTTACCGGCCGGCACCACGATTCCTCGTCTCGGCCTGTTCCGTGGACCGTGGACCGTGGACTGTGGTACATAACGTGCCATTTACATGCTACACGTGCATGCCATTGCCGCTGCATATTGCTAGGTAGTAGGTACAGGCTAGGTAGAGAACTAGAATCTAGATATGTAGATCCAGATATGTACTCCGTACTGACGCCATCTTTTCTTTCACCACCGTAGCGCTTCGCTAAGGGCTTGGGCTAGCGGCTGCTTTTTCTCTGGCTTCTGAGCTACCTATAGGCTATGTACCTCTAGTTACATAGTAATTACTAACGTTCCGTTCCATCGCGATCATCGATGCGGCTCGTTGGCCTGCCTAGTCGCCAGCAACGCCCCCAAGTCTAGGTAATACGTACACTTTAGTAGTAGTGACTCTACCGAGCTCACAAAGGACATCGAATACAGCTCGGTTGACCCCCTTGAGTTCCCCCTTGGTGCCACCTCGAATGCGACCCCTCGAGCTGTATATATACCGCGGTCCGTCCCCGGGGCCAGGATCCAGGTTCTGGGATCCCATCGCTAATAATGGAGGCGTAAGCAATATTGGTGCAAGGAGCATCGCGCGCGGTATGGAGGTGGGGTAACACGGGGGATTAAGAGGACATTATTCCGTAACGTTAGAGTTTTACGAAGTGATTCTTGTCGATTGTTGTGGGGGATGTTTCTTGTTGTTTTTCGCTGTGGCTGTCGTCGCGGATGCTGGTCAGTCAGTGGTGACGTGGTTGTGTTGCATACTCCGTAGGTAGGTATGTACCCCGTACTGCTGCTGTCATGATTGTTGCTGTTGTTACATATTGTTATTGCCGGTGCTGTCAATGATGTCGCTGCAGCTTTCTATAGTATGTAGGTACCTAGGTACATACATATGTGAAAATATTCCTCGGCTGCAAGAATACCTACTTCCGCAGAGGTGTCCCTTCCACGCAGATCCCCTGATCCATACGCCTGTCTTTGTAAATAATGTGTCTATGTACAAACATTCTCTTAGAAGTTGGCCACGTGCTACATATGCATGGGTGGCCAGACTCTGCAAGACATTGACAGGTTCCGTAATCCTATCATCTGTGTCTTGTATCATGTATGTATGCACATTCCCCTGAATCGTGGGACTCGGGAGTCGACTTGTGAAAAGCGTGAATAGCCATCCCGGATACGCAGTGTGACAACTTAATTACAAGATGATTTGATTGGCCCCACAAAATGTCCCCGCACCGGGAGACGGGTCACGGCAAGTCGATGCAAGTCGATGTTGCCTTGATTGACTTTGGCCAACGCGGCAAAGAGACAAGATGGAGACTGGAGAGGAAATTGCAGTGAGATGAAACTGAATTGAGACTACATGTGCAATTGAGACTAAAGACGGAGACATGAGGTGAGAGTAGAGATGGCCTTTGGGCATGAGAGTCGAGACTGCATGTGCAATGGAGACTAAAATACGAGACTTAGAATCAGACACCTTAGGTACCTAGGTTAATACCTACGGAGTTGGCAGGTTGAAACTTGCCCTCGTCACAGCCGTCAGCTATGACGCGTCTGTGCTTCTACTCCGTATGTCGGGATATGCACGAGTATGAACATACCTACATACCTACATACCTCAATCATACACAGGGTACTCTGTTGGTACGTGGCGCGAACTTGAGTTGACATGTCACTTCAACTTAGGTACAACTTACAAGACGATCCCAGATTCCCAATCGACTGATTGGCCAACATTGATGCGCCACCGATTATTCCCGAATCCTGACCCCTTATCCCCCACGGCTCCTACCGCACAATAACAAACGGCAACGACGGCACTTATGTACATGACGTCCGCGCCGCTCCTCCGATGCGCTATGCTGCGCCCCTCCAAGCTGCTTTCCATCTCGAACATGGCCTCATCTTGGACACAGCCTTTTCATGAAGCCAGCGGACGCTATCTGGCGCAGATTAGCGACCATCGGAGAGCCAGGGATTTGTAGGAACAGACCAACAGCTATGTACCTAGGGCCATCTTACGGAGTAGATCTATGTACCTACTACCATGGGAGCCAGGGAAGCACTGGGGACGGACCGTCATTACATACTACCTAATTATTAGGGCCAAACTAATCATCGGGGAACCAAGGACGATTGCCAGGGACAACTGCTAGGCAGCCGCACCTAGTTTTTGACGGTTTGACCTCTTGGCCTGGCCCGATGCCGATGAACCAATGAGGCATCTTGATGTCTTGAAGCCTCGCCGATCGGCATCATGACAACGCACACAGCTGGACATGTCGGGATATCCTGACGTATCCATTCACCGACCTCCCCGCCAACCAGCCTCGATATTGTGGTGGTTGGGTTGATGGTGGTAAACCGTAAACGTCCAGAACGCGAAGCAGCAGTCCGTGTCCGTGTATGTATATATATATATACAGGCTCTTGCGGCGGTCGGCTCGCTCGCGTGAAAAGGCCATTCCCCATCTTGCCCCTCTACGATGCTGTCCCTGGCCACCTACGCGCAAGTCGCCGTGCTGCTCGCCGCTGGTGTGTGCGGCAAGGCTAATCTGCCGCCGATTCCATCTGACCTTTCGACGCCGGTACAGCAGCGGATTGCCGTCCATGGACCCAACAGTACGTTTGCAAACTAAAGCCTTGGTTTAAGGTCATCGTCACACTTCCCTCGTAAAGGCCAACTGTTTGCTGACAAGCACCCAGGCATCACGGTGAGCTGGAACACGTACAAGAAGCTTGCCCAGGCATGCGTGAAGTATGACGTGCGAAACGGCGAAGTTGACTGTGCCAAATACGCCCTCACCCAAAAAGTGTGCTCGCCTGCATCATCGGCGCAAACATACCCATCGTCACGAACGTGGTTCCATTCCGTCACCATCACGGGTCTCCCGCCAGCAACCAAGTACTGCTACCAGATCGTGTCGACCAACTCAACCAAGGCCAGCTTCCAGAGCCCACGGCTCGCAGGCGACCACACCCCCTTCACCATGAACGCCATCATCGACCTGGGCGTCTACGGCGAAGACGGGTACACGATCAAGAACGACAAGAACAAGCGCGACACAATCCCACACATCTCCCCTTCCCTCAACCACACCACCATCGATCGTCTAGCACAGACCATCAACGACTACGAACTCATCGTCCACCCCGGCGACCTCGCCTACGCAGACGACTGGCTCCTCAAAGAACACAACGCGTTCGAAGGCAAAGACGCCTACCAAGCCATCCTAGAGCAATTCTACGACCAGCTCTCCCCCATCGCAGCCCGGAAACCCTACATGGCCAGCCCAGGCAACCACGAAGCATCCTGCCAAGAAATCCCCTGGACAACCGAACTCTGTCCCAATGGCGAACACAACTTTACAGACTTCATGACCCGTTTCGGCAGCAGCATGCCCCCCTCCTTTGTATCGACATCCCGCAACGCACAGGCCCGCATCGACGCCAACAAAGCCCAACTTCTCTCCAAACCACCCTTCTGGTTCTCCTTTGAGTACGGCATGGCCCACATCGTCATGATTGACACAGAAACCGATTTCCCCCGCGCACCCGAAAGTCCCTACGGGGAAGCCCAACTCAACAGCGGCCCCTTTGGCGCTCCGAAACAACAACTCGAGTTCCTGGAAGCGGATCTCGCGTCCGTAGACCGCACCGTTACGCCATGGCTTATTGTCGCGGGCCATCGGCCTTGGTATACGGCCTCGGATTCGGCCTGCAAGCCCTGCCAGGAGGCCTTTGAGCCACTCCTGCACAAATATGGTGTCGATCTGGCCATCTTTGGACATGTGCATAATTCGCAGCGGTTTCTGCCCGTGTATAAGGGGAAAGCGGATCGGGCTGGGATGAGTAATCCGACGGCGCCCATGTATATTGTGGCGGGGGGCGCGGGGAATATCGAGGGATTGGCCAAGGTGCCGAAGAAGGGACGGTCGGCGTATACGGCGTTTGCGTATGGGGAGGATTTTGCGTATGCGACGGTGTCGTTTGAGGATGCGCAGAATCTGCGGGTGGATTTCGTGAGGTCTGCGACGGGGGAGGTTGTGGATTCGTCGAGGTTGAAGAAGATGCATGATGTGCAGTTTGTCAGGCAGTTGGGGGAGAATTTTCAGGCTGCAGAGACGTAAAAGCGGTATGGAATTGCAGGTGAGAGGGAGACTGAGAGGGACGGTGATGCGTATCACTATCCTTTCAGGTGGGAAGGATCATGATGCGTAGTCGTTGGTCATCCTGTCGAAGAGAAGGACTCAGGACTCAGGAGTGATGTACATGGATCGGCATGACGCAGATTTCGTTGTTCAGCGGGCGGTCATGCAGCAACGTTGTCGCTGTACCGCTTGGTGAAGCGTCTGATGCGTGCTATTCTGTTGTTTCGTGGGCTGAGCGCCGTGGTACGTGGTTGTTCTTTGAGCAAGCTGCAGCGCCATGATGCGCAAGTCGTTGATTTCGCAAGGCTAATCGCGCCGGAGGCGGGCGCGTTGATGTACATACATACTCTCTATGTCACGTGCCTAATCAGTTACATAGGTATGTACGGATACAATGTAATTTTTAATTGATTTCATAATCTCAGTCATTCTAATTTCTGCCCTTTGTCACTGCCGAAAGTGATATGTGCCTAGATACCTATGCTGTCTTCAAGTCTTTCTCTGAGCCTGGAGGCTGGCAAGACTTTGTGGCCCATGTGCTTTCGGGACTCCGGGAGTGGCCGACGGCGACGCCTCGTGCCGTCTTTTGTAATTCCGCGACCGCCGACGACACGGAAGGTATGTACGAGACTCGAGACTCGAGAGAGTCGAGAGTATGGGGCGCTGGGGGGAGTCGGGACTCGGGACAGAGATACAGGGCCGCAACTATTTCCCAATCAGGCTGTAGACGAAGTTGTACGGAGTACATTAGGTAGGCAACTTGAAAGTCTTGTTGCACTCGCGTAGGTTTGTATTAGCCGCTTCGAAAAGAGTTGGCGTTATAAACCCTCCTTCAAAAGCCCCTTGCTATGCCATGAATCCATGATGCATCATGATTCATAACGCTGTCTGTAAGCAGCCACAGAGAAGCCACAGTTCGTAAAGTCGTACCTGGATCACGGGCGCCTTTTTATGGCTTGAGATTGGAGCTGCGCCTCATCACGGGCCGCAACCGTTGCACCTTGGTTCCATTCTCTTTACGGAGATGCTTATTTCATGCGATTTCCTCCCTTGCAGCGATCATATAACTAGGTATGTAAATTTACATACATACCTAATACAGAGTATGTGCTTCTGTCACCTGTGCCGGTGCGACCGCAATGGCGGAACAAGCTTCCTTGCCTGGCTACCGACTGTGACCGACAAGTTACAACACACGCAGGCCACAGCGGCAGAGCCGAGTACATACATAGCGTTGCCTTTTTGTCATTGAAATGACAGCTGAAAAGACCAGAGGCCAAAAAGGCCGGATATCTCGGCCACAGCGCCGAACCTGGGCTAAGCTTTTGTGGCTGTGTCTGAGCCCCACTCTTCCCCTTGCCGTCGCCTCTCCGTGGCCCCAAAGTTAACCCCCTTGTTGTCCAGACTCCAGCGGCCTCCAGCCACAGCCCCTGAGATTCGGGTGGGGCCCTTCACGGTGCCCAACAAAGCCATCCATGTTCCCCGTCAGCGGCCCACTCTTCGCCTCGTACCTGCACGCGGGCACTTTTATCATCATGCTGTCCAATTTCCAGTTCTGTTCAAGTCTCCAAGTGTCCTCTGTTGTTGCCAGTAGGTGTGCGCAAGCCATCCAGGTTCAGCTTATCATTTGGGTTGCGCAAAGTGTCTGGGTTGGGTGCAGAAACAGGGCCGCGCACGGGCCCCCTTTGTGTTCCCTATCGAGGTACGGACTCCGTAGATAATATGTATGTACCTATGTACCTGATGTATGTATGTGTGTATGTACATACATACATAGGTATGTACATATGTACCTAGGTAAGTCACATTCGCGGGTTCCTTGGGGTGTTTTGTCCGCCGAAGGGACGGGAAGAAGGCTTCCCCCGTCAGTAGGCCCCATCATCCATGTCATGGAATGACTGAACCAGGCTTTTGAAACGAGAGCCGAGAAAAGAAAACCCAGAGGATGGATGCGAAAGGCAAAACAGTACGGAGTATGTACCTAGGTATGTACATACTCCGTAGGTACCTAGAGACCCCAACCAACCACAGTCTCCCACCGATAGGGAGGTTATTCCCTTGCCTTGTGTTCTTGCGTCTGAGCCTCTCTTTTCTTGTGCACGTACTCTTTCATTGTCACGCTCCTTTTTCGCTTCCCAACACGACAACTCAACACAACGACACGCAATCCACACGACACGACGCAATTAATACGCATAATTCATAGCACATACGCAAACAAAGAAGACACGCTCGACGCACGACACGCAACAATCACGCACACATCAAGACACAAAGACATCCATCTGCCATGTCCATCTCGCCAGCCGCCTTCTAAAATCCCGCTCGCCCGCGCCCCCTTTTCCACCCATCCGAACGATTGCCCGTCATGGCCTCGAGAAAGCTGATCTGCTTCGGCGTCTTGCTGGCCACGGCTGCGGCACAGCAACAGCAACAGCTCTGTGCGAGCGAGAATACTGCGTCAACGGGTCCAAGTACGTCTTTTGCAGGAAAATGACATGAACGCCCAAAATTGGCAAGAGGGAAAATATCACCTAAAAATACAAAACAAAATTCGAAGAAAATAAGACCGACCGAAGACAAAAAAGAGATGAATCCCGAATGAGAATAAATACAATACACCATGTCCATTCGCTAACGCCCCCCCCCCAGCAACAAATACATTCCAGAGCGTCGGCGCCTGCACCGCCACCTGCGGCAATCAGTACGCCTATGCCGTCCTTCAGAGTAGCATGTGCTGGTGCTCCAACGTCAGCCCCGATACGGCCGTCCAGCGCAGCGGCGCCTGCCATCTCCCCTGCCCGGGGTATCCGGCCGATATATGCGGCGGCGCGGGCGGCTTGTTCAGCTATGTGCTGCTGAATGCGGCGATGGTGCAAGGCACCAAGGGGGATGATGGGGGAGCTGGGTCAGAGAGCGAGGTATGTGATTTTTCTTTTTTGGTGTGGAAAGAGATGAGATGCCCGATGGAGATGGGAGGGAAGAAGAAGAAGAAGAAGAGAAGACCGGGAACAAGAAAACAAGGAAGAAAAAGAACGCAAGGGAAGAGGAAAATGACAAAAAAGAACGAGAAGATAGAAGAAGAAAAAGAAGAGGAAGAAGAGACACAAGAACGAGAACGAGGAGAAAAGACCGTGAAGAGCAACAAAACCAAAACACGAAGCTAACACCTCGCAGACCCCCTCATCAACACTCCGCACAACGACTCCCCCCTCGCACAACGCCTCTCCAACCCAACAACAACCCATCCACGTCCAAACGACCGCGCCGAACGGCATCATCCATACCATCACCGTCACCCCAACCGACCGCCCCACCTCGCCGACCTCCCCATCCACCCCCGAATCCATCACCACCATCCAGCAAAACCCCCTCTCCACAGGCGCCATCGTCGGCATCGTCCTCGGCTGCCTCTGCGGCGCTGCCCTCGCCATCGCCGGCACAGCCTGCCTAATCCTCTCCCGAAAACGAGCCCGTCGAGGCGAATTACTTGACGATGTGTCCACGCGCCAGGGCGGGAGCTCTTCAGACTGGAGCGCCGTGGGGACGGGCAAGAATCCATTCGCGGATGGGGTCGTTGCGCCGGCGTTGTACGGACAGAGGGATCGGGCGGGGAGTATTGAGACGTTAAGGCCGCTGGGGGAGCAGTGTTTGAGGATTACGAATCCGGATCCAGAGGAGAAGTAAAAGGAAGGCAATTTCATTTGTTCAAATCTTTGAGGCCTTTCATTTCATCTTTTCTTTTCTCTTCTTTTTTTTTTTTTTGGATATCTATCTTGTCCTCTATGTTTCATACAGCTTTTTTATTTGAGGACCTAGGGGGGATTCTTTCTTGGCTATTTGACCTATCCTATCCTTTTTTTTCTGGTCCCCTTTGTTGGTCATTATCAAGAGGCGTGTCTTTTTACGCAGAGCATGGCATGTATGTCTGTTTGTGTTGCAGGGAAGCAACTCGTGTCCTTTTTTTCCTTTTTTTTTTTTTTTCTAACACGATATACATCTACACTACTGTCCCAGTCTTGGGTATCCAACTTCCCTCTTCCGTCTTCTCAATTGTCTCATTGCTCCGAGATGGGCTTGGGCAGTTCTTGACCTGTCCCGTGTGGGATTGGCCGCCCGCTGCCGCTATGTAGGCATGTACATACATACGGAGACTGAGTAAGTATGTACATGTGTACAACTACATCGGCGCCGTGGAGCCTAAAACCAGCCCCCGCCCCGACGCTCCCGACCTGGATAGGCTAAAAGGCGAAGACGAGCCAATGAACAGCCAGAATGACGCGGCTACAGGCCCACGGAACGATGCAGGTACCGTTGTAGACCCCGTTGTAGTGGTCCCGGGGTGCCGAGCGCCGCGGCGGTTGTCCAATCAGAACTCGCGCACGGACCGCTTTACCTAGATCCGGCATTGATGTGTACATGTACACTGTACTCCGTAAATATTGAGGAAGGCTGAGAGAAGGGATCGCGAGATATGGACGGAGTATGTACGTACTCCGTAGACATTTTTAGACGTTTTACTCCAGACTCCTCACAATTGAAGGGATAGGGTCAAGGGATTTAGCCGTTAGTGTACTTTCTCGTTCCGCAAACCGCCAGTCATTCGGAGTACACTTGGCTGATATGTATGTACATACATAGTTGATCCGCCTTTCGCGCCCTGCAGTCACCCAGCCCCGTCGGCCTTTTTTTCGCTCGCAACGTCCGCGCCGCGCCTTTTTGCACAAAAGAAGCCTCGCCTCGCTCATGGTTCACGATATCTTGACATTTTGACTGCAAACATCAATATCAACAACCATACTCACGTCTCGCACACCTCATCACCAAATCACCACATCCCGCAATGCACATCCTCGCTGCATCGGCCGCCTGCCTGGCCGCCACCGCAGCCGCCGCATCATGTCCCCGTCCTCCCTCGTCCTCGTCCTTCGCCACCACCATGCTCGATAGCATCATATCCCGCCAACAAGGCCGCCTCAGCGACTCCGGCGCCGCAAGCAGCACCCTCGAAAGCGGTATCCTCGCCCAAGCCATAGAAGCCGTCATCGCGCAACACCCGCACACAAAATCCCGCTACGCCCAATATCTCTCCGATGTCCTCGACGTCGCCTCCGCGCCTACCAAGAAACTCACAAACAGCACCACTGCGAGCCTCCGCCCCCTCGATCGCTTCTCCCTCGCGACCGCCATCCAATCCGCCCTCGACTCCGGCATCGCCCCTGTCACATCGCAATCCCTCCAAGCCCGTGACGCCATCCACGCCTCCCTCGCGATCCAGAAGCGCAACCCCGACCACGGCCTCTGGTACTACGTCTACCCAGAATGGAGCTACCTCGACGGCGTATTCTCTCTCCTCCCCTACATGGCCTCCCAGCCCCAACCGGACCACCAAGACATGATGCTACAGATCCGCCTCCTGAGCGAACACTGCACCCAGCCCAACACATCCCTCCCCGTCCACGGCTACGACTGGTCCCGCAAAGCCGTCTGGGCTGATAGAAACACCGGTGCGAGTCCCTATGTCTGGGGCCGTTCCCTCGGCTGGTTCATCGCAGGCCTTGTCCAGACCTGGGACCAACTATCCTGCCACCATCAACACCACGCCGCAGACAAGACCGGCGCCGGCGCCGGTACCGGAAACGCAAACGCAAACGCAAACGCATACGACCAACTCTGCCGGCTCATCCAGGAGCAAACGAGCCATATTTCCGCGGCGCTGCTCAAGTACGCGGACCCGGAGACGGGCGCGTGGTGGCAAATCGTTACGCTACCGGGCCAGAAGGGGAATTACCTTGAGAGTTCCAGCACGGCGCTCTTCATCTTTTCGTATCTCAAGGCCGTGCGGACGGGTCTTTTGTCGGGGGGGGATGATGCGGCTGGGGAGGCGTACAAGCGCGCGGCACTCAAGGCGTATGAGTACACGAACCGGGTGTTTGTGACCAAGAGTGCTGGGAATGGGAATGGGAATGGGACGGTTGGGTTCGATAAGACGGTTGCGGTGTGTAGTTTGAATTCGACGGCGACGTATGAGTATTATGTGAAGCAGCCGCTTTCGCCAAATAGCTTGTTGGGGGAGTCGGCGTATATTTTGGCGTCTTTGGAGGTGGAGCGTTTGAGGTGATGAGCTGAAGCGTTTATCCGCGCGGCGAGGTTTGCTGGGGGGAGTTTGAAAGGTGCCGAATCTGTCATATTTGGATATATGGCTAATGTTGTTCGTCTTCTGCTTCTCCGATTTGCGATCGGGGGGTTTTTTTTTTTTTTTTTTTGGTTTCTTTATCTTTCTTCTTCACCTTTTTTGCCCCTTGTTCTTTGCTCTTTGGCCTTGGCTCCAGAGGCGTGGTGCGGAGCTCTGAAAACGTCAGGTTAGACAGGCAAGGCCGTCGCGATGGTGTTCCGATTCGATCAGAGTATCAAGGTAGCCATCTTGACTGGCTAATGAAATCAGTGATAGATATAGAGAAAACGAAGGCTGAAGCATGTGTATCTTGGCAAAGCCGTTTGTTTCCAGCTTCGCTTCTTCAATCTCGCTGATTATTGTTCCGTTCTTCCTGATGCATCTCCATCGTCGTTGTTAGTTGTTCTCATCTCGGCATCTCGTTCCACACTAGGCAGAGTTGCCGAAAAAGCGAGTTATCTTCTGCGATCCAGGCGGCCGCGCAGACTTCCGAACCTGTCTGGGCTCATTCTTGGTAGCGCTAATCTTGGCCCTCTCCGAAGCCACCTTCTTCGATGGCGAACCGCCGATTTCGAGCGAATTTCTTCGCTTCGCATTCGCGTCCGGCTTGGACACATCCGCTGCGTCAGCGTGCTCCTCATCCTCCTTTTTCGTGGACTGCGAGTCCTCCTCCACCCCCTTTTGTCCCCCCTTCTTCGACTTCGATTCCGCAATAAACCGCCCTTGCTGAACACTCTGCTTTCCCTCTGCCTTGGCCTGGAAAAAATTGGCAATATTATTCTTATTCTCCTTGCTATTCAGCGGAACCAAAAACGACGGCGAGTTATTTCCCACCTTACCCACGTCCTTACTCACAGGGTACACCTCCAGCTCTCCTTCAAACGGCCGCAACAGAGCCTGCAGCTCGCGCGACCACTCGCAGCTCCCCGGATCAACCCACCTTCTCATCTCGTCCGACCCCGGATCCAAGACGACAGGCATGCGATCGTGCAGAAACCGGAGCTGCTTATTCGAATCCGTCGTGATAATGGTATAAGTGTACAGCTTCTCCTCAGACCCTGGATACTGGACACAATCCCACAGTCCAGCAAAGCACATGAGGCGGCCGTCCTTTCTCTTCACATAATGGGGCAGCTTATCCTTTGGGCCCGTCTTGAGCCATTCAAAGAAGCCCTGCGCGATGACGATGCAGCGCTTCTTGCTCTTCATGGACGCCCACATGCCACCGGGGCTGCTGAGAGAGTCGTCGCGGCAGTTGATGGTCTTCATGAGTGTTTGGTAGTCCGGGTTTCTCTTGGTCCAGAAGGGGACGAGGCCCCATTTCATGGCCTGCAGTTTGTACTTGACGTGGGAATGGGATGCATCCGCGACAGCATGAGTGTCGTCCGCATTGTCTGCAGCACCCGTATCACCTGCATTGTTCGCATCGCTTCCACCGTCCTCGTCGTAATGTGCGCGGTGGGCATCGGAGCGAGGCCCGGCACCCCAGTCCGGTGTGTCGGCTCGATAGACGACTCCGTGATACCCGGTAGCAAAGTTGTAGGACTGACGGGGAGCGTCTGGGCCGTCGTCTTCGACCGTTCCGTCTACAACTACGTTGTCTTCCTGAAGCATTTGCCTGACTTGTGAGGCGCGCTGTCGACCTTGTCAGCCCCAGAAGTGGACGGGTAGGTATAAATGGATTAACGTTACACAGCATGCACAGTGGACAGTCCAATATAATAATACATACGAGAGACAGTGCATATCGACCGCACATGTTGGATCGCGTCGCCCTCGAGGGAAGCAAGCAAACAAACAAGCTGCAGGATGTCGTGTCGGTTCAAGACAAATCGTGGCGGTGCAATGGCATCCTTGTGAGGATCACTGAGGAATCAGAATCATGACGCCCGTGGGCCGTGGGCCGTGGACCATCATGATGGCTCGATGGCGTCACGTGTGCGCGCGCCGGACATACGCCACAAAACGCAACGCAACACGAAACGATGCAACAATGAACATGCACATAATAACATACAGTGACATGCACATTGGACGCAAACAAACACGGCGCACGCTCTGGAGTCACACGGCCATGACTGCATATTCCTCGCCAGAGCCAGACGACTTGGCCCGGTTGAATATACAACAAGAGCCGACAAGTCCCCCGCGTCGACCATGAAGCAACTCCATCCCATCTCCCCCTCACGATGCAAGCATCCAAGCCGCCCCGTGAGATCCCCGACTGTCCGCTGTGCGGCTCAAACATCTCACGCGTGGTCCTCGACAACCCCTGTGAGCGATGGAAGTCCTCTGTCCAGTATCTCGACTACGCGCCGCTGAGTCGTCGACCTTCGACGGATCGTCACGATGACGGCGGCCGTATGCCCCTCGTGGCTTCTGGAACAATGGACAAGCTCCCGCCGCCGTCACACGAAGCTCGCGTCGTTCATGCGGCGTGCTGGGCCATCATGACAAAAGTATGGGGCACATCTGCCTTCACCAAGGCCGAGTTGGAGGGCTTCGTGGCTTGCGCGCGCTGCTTGGCGCCATTTCTGCCGGGGATCTTGTTTCAGGAATCGCCTGGGGATTTGGATGAGGATATTGACTATGCTTTCGGCGATGAGGAGCTTGATGCTGATGAGCTGTATCAAGGAGAGTTGGACGCTGACTATCTGGACGATGAGGAAGAGGGGGAGAACGACGAAGAGAAGGAGGGCGAGGAGATGGAAGACGAAGAGATGGAGGAAGAGTACTACGACGAGATGGACTACGAGGAGTACGGAGACTACGAAGACTATGAAGATTACGACGAGATGGAAGGCGACGAAATGGACTACGACGATGAAGGCAACGAGATAGGCGCCAAAGAGCAAAACACCAACGAAATGGCCGAGCTCGCCCGCAAGAAGGAAGCACAAACCCGCAAACTCCTCTCCTGGGACGAAACCCAACAAAATATGAAGCAAGAACTCCTCAGACCCCCATCCCTCATCGGCCTCTTCGACCGCGCCCTCCCCCCTCCATCCGAACTCGAAAGCTTCGTCACCCGCACACTCAACCACGTCGCCGAGGTCCGCCACAACCCCGACCCAGACCTACGCTTCTGGGCCGGCGTCATCGTCATGCTCGCCAACAGCCCAGCGTCCCAATTCGCGAAATCCGCACCAAGCCGCGCCTCCAGCATCACCCGCGCCCTCCGCAATTTACACCTCGGCAGCCTCCAGCGCTTCCCCCACACAGCCAACTTCGACGTCGTCCGCTCCAACGCCCTCTCCATCCTCACGACCCTCCTACCCATCCCGGTCGGGGACATGGACGACGACTCCACGTACAAACTCGTCAGCACGATGCGCTCACAGCTCACACGCCGCCGAGCCATCTCCCTCAGAGACATCTCCTATTCCTCCGACCGGCCCTTCCGCCTTGCCTTTTACACTATCCGGAGGCCGCGTGCCGAAAAGGCGATCCAGCGGCGCGGTGTCCCCGTCGGGAGACAATATCTCCGCTTCATCGACTTTAATGTCTCGCGTGCGGTGCGAGGCTTTGAGATTGCGCCTCGGATTAATTATTTTTGCGGCCTGCGCTTTATACGTGATGAGGTTGGCGTTGTAGGGGTGGATGTCCTGGATGGGAATGACTGGGTGCATGCATGGGAGCAGGATTGTTCGGGGGAGTTGGATGGCGAGGGGGGAGGTATGAAGAGGAGTGTTGCGGAGTGGGATCCAAGGGCGGAGAATGGGCATTTGACGATTGTTGCTGATGTGAGTTTTTGACCCTGGTACTCTATTTTCTAGGGGATTCTTAATTTTCTTCTTTCTCTTTTTTTCTCCTCGTATTCGTACTCTAATTTTGTGTTTTCTGTGCTCTTGCTGTTTATGGCTAACTACCTTTTCGTGCGCTCAGGCAGTCAAAGATCTATCCATTGCGGTTATTATGCATCGGGTAGACGCATAGCGGGACGCATCGAAGGGGTCTTGCGTGTGATGGCATATAGGTTGCAGGGAGCACCATACGTGGAAGCGGTTTTGACGGACGGCACGGCACGGTATAGTCAGTAGATGCTACTCAGACGGCACTGACTATGTGATGACGTCTATGGCTACAATCATTCTAGCAAATAAACCCATGGAAGTATCTCATATATAATGCCCAGTTCGTGCTTTCAAAAAGTTGGAAGGGTGATTGAACTTCACATGATTGCATTGTGGCCCTGTGGGTCATGCATGCCCTCATATGGAAATCTATACACAAGCTCATTTCTACATCTTCTCGTCACTAATAGAGGAAGAGAAGAGAATTCACGTGGAGATGGCCTACCAAAGTTCCTGGGGAGTTTAAGCTATCAGAAATCGACGTCAAAGGCTGATCTAGCTCTCACGGCCCGATATGTGTGAAAATGAGAAGAAGAAAAAACGCCAGCGTAAGAAACAAGACTTGGGCCATGATATGCACATGACTCCTGAGTTTGCGATTGAGCTTGAGCTATGAAGCTGAGCCCCCCTGTCGTCACCAACTGATACCAACGATCCCAGCGCAAGATGGGGACATTTTCCTTTTGCATTTTTCTTGTTTCTTTCATCACTAGCCTAATCCATGGTATACGTGCTGTAGCAGTTCCTTGTACGTATTTCGCACGTGGCGAAGGAAACTTTGGATGTCCTTGGGGGCGATAACATCTTCTATCGCGACTGATTCAGCTGTTTCGGCACGCTATACACAAGTTTCCACTTGCTATTCCATTCTTCCAAAGATGGAGAGGTAGCAGATTATTATACATGGCCGCCATCTACTAAATACATCATCATCATACATGAGCCCCGTTGCACCCACATAAAAATACACACAACCGAGTATATGAGGTACCTTAGGTAGGTATGCAATTTCGGTGCGTCCTTTTGCCAGAGTCTCCGCAAGAAACACCCACCCAGTCTTCCCAGCAACTCACAGTGTACTGGCGGTGCTCCTCACTTTGACAAAAAGTTCTGAAACGCCTCCTGCGCAATCACCACATTCCCCACCGATCGCAGCCTCTTACGTCCCTCCTTCTGCCTTTCCAGCAACTTCTTGCGCCGCGTAATGTCGCTTGCGTGCAGCTTCGCTAGGACGTCCTTGCGGAAAGGCTTGATTGTTTCGCGGGCGAGGATTTTGGAGCCCACTGCGGCTTGGATGACGACCTCTGTAAGGGGTGGTTAGCTTCGTTATGTCTTTGTAGATCTGTCTCTCCTCTGTCCTGGCTTCTCTCGCTTGTTTATTTTTTCCTCTCTGTCTTTCTCCGTGTGCTTCTCTCTCTCCGTGACTTTCCCTCAATCTCTGTCCGTGTCCCTCTCTCCATTTTATCCCCTCCCCCCCGACACCCTTGACAAAACAATCAAGATACGTACCAAACATCTGCCGATCAACGTGCTGCTTAAACTTAGTAACCCACTGCCGCGCGACGCGGTCCGCCTGTGAATGGTGCAAGACACGGCAGATGGCATCAACAGGGTGTTTGTTGACCAGCAGCTGTAGCTTAACGAGCCTGCTGTCGCGCCAGCCTGCATCTTCGTAATCGAGCGTGGCGTATCCCTTACTATGATGTCGCAGTCAGCAAAGTGGCCATGATTATCAGTGAATTATCAAATGCATGCCCTGAGATAAACTTCAAGTGAAGGGGGGGGCAAAAGAATTCACGATGGGAAGAGTTGCGAGCAGGGGAGAGAGGTTTAAAAAAAAAAAAAGAAAAAAAGAGACAAAAAAGAGAGAAAGCAATACAAGGGGGGAAGGACTCAAAAACTCCAGGGGGGGAAAAGGGGCGGAAGAGAGAGAGAGTATGAAAAAAAGAGAAAGGCATACGTAGCTCCTTTGAGTTTCCCAAAAAAATCCTCTACCAACTGCGCCGACGGAACATCATACACAACAATAACCTGGTCCCCATGGAAAAACTCCAAACTCTTCTGTTCCCCCCGGTTCGCCTCACACAGCTCAATCACCCTCCCCAAATACTCCTGCGGCACCGTCATCGTCGCCCTCACATAGGGCTCCTGCACACGAGCCTCACGCAGTCTTGTACTCCCCGCATCCGGAAACAACGCCGGGTTCTGAATCACCTCGGCCTTCTCGTCAGGCCAGATAACCCTCGTAGGTACCGACGGCTCCGTGAGAATGACACTCCGCCCGTGCTCCTGCCGCAGACGGTCCTGGAACACGGAGCAGTGCAAACTTCCCAGAAAGCCCAGACGCCATCCCGAGCCCAGAGCCTCAGAATGGTCCTTTTGCAGCGTGACGCTTCGGTCGTTGAGAACGAGCTGGTAGATGCTTTCCGCAAGGGGCGTATAATCGCTCTGATCTGTGGGGAACGCCGCCACAAAGACCATGGGCTTGGGCTCTATGAAGCCGGGGCACGGCTCCACCATGTCTTCGCAGCCGACTGTTGTAAAGGTGTCTCCCAGCTTGGCATCCTGAATCCTCTTCATCCCCGGGTTGAAGTACACGTAGCCGACTTGTCCCGCACGGAGCACCTTTTGCGGTATCCCGTCCGGGTACTGTATGCCGACTTGTCCAACCGTGTACTTGTGCCCCGTGCCGAGAGAGATTACATTGTCTCCTGCCTGGATGGTCCCGTCGAAGAGCCTGACCAGGAGGACCACGCCCCGGAAGTTATCGTACCAGGAGTCGACGAGAAAGCACTTCAATGGCTTCTTTTCGTCGCCTATCGGATGCGGCATCTGTTCCACGACTGCTGGTAATACGTCCGGAACGCCTTGGCCGGTTTTCGCGCTCACAAGCACGGCCTTCTTGGGATCTAGCTCGAATGCAGATTCCATCTGTTCCAACACGCGAGGAATGTCCGCGGCCGGCATATCAATCTTGTTGATGACCGGAACGAGCGCAAGGTCTTGCGCAAATGCAAGATGGAAATTGGCAACCGTTTGTGCTTGGATGCCCTGGCTTGCATCGATCAGGAGGAGTGCGCCTCCGCAGCTACCGTAGGACCGTGTGACTTCGGCTCGGAAATCGACATGGCCTGGCGTATCGACCAGGTGCAGCAGATAATCCTCGCCGCGGTATTTGTAGAGCATGGTGCATGTTTGCGCCTTGACTGTGATGCCTCGTTCGCGCTCCACGTCTAGTTTATCCTGCAGTCACATCCACTGTCAGCTCCTGATCTGTTCACTCTGGCATTCTCCCAATCTTGCATCTTGATTCTTGTCCCCCTTCAATGTCCCTGTGCCACTTTTTCCACTAGTCTCCGTCCGTCCGTCCGGATACTGCTGCTGCTGGGTATGCGCACCAAAATCTGTTTATTCCCATCACTCGCCGATATCGTCCCCGTCAACTCCAACAAGCGATCACTCAGCGTGCTTTTCCCATGGTCGATATGCGCTACGATGCAGAAATTTCGGTACCGCTCGATCGGGATGGCCGCAATGCGAGCCTCCAGCTCTGTGGGCGATGGCTTGGCGGATGCATATGCGCGACGGAATACGAGTTGCTGCTGCTGCTGCTGCTGCTGCTCAAAGAGCACGGACGTTCGGGGCAGCTGCCGTGGTCGAGTCCAGGCTCTTGCAGCTCTCCAGGCCCAGGTCATCTATATGTTTGTGAGAAGGCGTGCATTGGGAGGGGGATTGCCAGTTGGCCTTGACGTTGACGATATGGGAGATATCAGGTCTGGCGGTGGGTTGGCAGAAGTTGATGCAGGTTGTGATTACCTAACACGAGAATGATGGTTGGCTCCCCACTCAAAAGAAACGCAAAACAGCCATATCGGGCCTATCGGGCCCATTCTAGACTGGCCACACGTAATGACTTCACTTGGACGTGTTGAAGACATTTTGCATGCTAGATATACGCAATCGAATAAGGTGTATGGATCAAACGGTGTCATCGATTGGCACACGTGGCTGGAGTTGTATTGACGCGACGTGACAGAGCGAGAAGGTTTTGCGGTTTTTACGGGGGGGCAATTGTGTCCGTCTTGCACGTAGATGCCTTACTATAGTTTGTACATGGCATAGGAGAAGTGGCTTGAACAAGTTGACTAGTTACGGACTCTTTTCCTCTTTGTGTAATAAACTCTAACCCCTTTCGAAAACATGTGGCTATCCGCTGCCGCTGCCGCTGCCGCTGCCGCTGCCGCCAACTTCCACCATGCAGTGAGCTACATGGCATCATGCAGTTGCTTGCTCTCTCAACATATGTAGCTGAGATAGCACCCCTACCCAAATCAACATAGACCGTCTTCAAACATTTCATTCATTACTGTAAATAGATCTAAGGCTACCAAACTCAATCCCAAAGGAATCCCCCAGTTACAGCCCTCGCTTCCAAAATGCCCCAAATGCTACAGTATCTACCCGTAGAAAAAACGTACGCCCGTCGAAAGCAGACTTCCAGTCCAAGCCAGTCCAAGCCAGTCAAGCCGGCAGCCATTTCCCGACTTATGCCACTCAATAAGAGCTCAAGCTCCTCCATAGTGTCGACCACCACCGCGACAGCAAATCTTCGTTGGCCATGCATGAACCATCACGAGTAGCCAGTTACATATCCCTTCATGAGCAGCTCTCACGAAAGCACCCACTCACTCCCCCTCTTCAAGAACTTATCCAGCAACAACCCCAGATCGGCCAACACAAATCTACAAACGTAGAATCCGAAAAACTCCGCAGCATGCCGCGTGCACAGCTCCAGTCCAACCTGTGTCTTATCCGCATGTTTTAGACCAGGATCATCAACCTGTCTCGCTATAACATCTAGTGATTTCATCATCTCGTCAGCATGTAGTCCTCGGCCAATAACCACCCTTTTTTCTTTTTTCCTGGTCCTGTTTCGTGTTTAAATCAGGAAAAAAGAAAGCTCACCTATTGCTTGAGCCGCGTCAAACAAGCGCGCAAGCGCATGCATATAACTCGCGTTCGGCCCCACAAACTGTACCTGCGCAACCTCCCGCTTAGGCGGGCGACTCGTAGGCTGTGGCGTCATCGGCAACGTCGGCATAGTAACCGCTTCCTTGTTGGCACCTTCAGAAAGATTCGATCGGCTAGTATAGGCTCCCCCTAGTCCCATGTTCGAGTTCTTCGAACGCAGTCGTCTCCAAGAGAAAGATGATGACTTTCCAGACACACTGGCAGTACGCGGGACGACGGGCACTCCATCACCCTCGACCACGTTGGAGGCTTCCTTGAAGAGCACTCCTGAGCCTTGTACCCCGACATCATGGCCAAGTTTGCGAGAAAGCACAGTCTGAACCTGTTCCAGAATGCCTTCGAGAGCTTGCATCTCATCTAGCATTGCGTCAGCATCGCATGTGTCAACCTTGGCCACTCTGAGCAGCGCTGACGTGAGCAAATCGCAGTTTGCAATCTTTTCCTCCACGTTCTTGAGCTTAACAGCCTTGACTTTCCAAACGTCGCGAGGCACAAACAACTTTGTGCTCAAGTATCCGCCGCGGGGGTGTGCCAGCGTTTGGTACAGGCAACGCATCAGCCAGAACGGCCGCAACATGACGTCATTGGGGCAAGGCTCAAGGGCCACAGGAGGGTCCAAGGCCATTGGGTTCGGTGAGCCTGGAGTGGCGGGCATGTGGATGGTATCCTCGAACAGATTGAAGCCTGCCGACGACGTAGAATCCATCTGGTCACGGAGAGCGAACGATAATGGAGTCGGCAGCGCAGGTAAGGCAGGTGTCCTAGTGCTTGTGAGATGGAGGTGGAGGCTCGATGGCGTTCCAGGCGACATATCGGAGGCATCGTCCAGATTGGACAAAGACATGTTTCGGCTCTTGAGACTTCGCAAGCTCGAAGAGGAAAAGTTCTTTCGGAGCCTGCTAATCGTGGGAGAACCCGAATGGCCTGCATGACCGTCCTCTGCGTCAATCTGACCCCGACGACTTGGCGGTGATCCTATGATTGTAGGCTCTTGCCCAGAAAATTCCATCGTTGGTGGTGTGAGCTTCCTCGACGAGCGGCTCGTCTGTGGCCGTTCCCCAATGGCGGTCTCAATCGCTGAACTAAGCTCGGATATCATCTCGGGTTGCGTCGGCTCTCCGTGGCTGGTGGCTGGAGGCTGCCGGAGCTGAGTCGTCTGAATCTTGAGCTGCTTCGGGTTTTGGCCAGATAAGCGCCGACTTCTTACGCTCTGACCGGGCGACGCAGCTCGACTTGGGGGAAGCTCAGGCAGCGATTCTTGAGGAGGTGGTGCGGATGGCTGCCAGCCCTTGGTGAGTGCATAGGACTGGTTTTGACTCGCAGCCCGTGATCTGGTGCCGTCAGAAAGTTCTTGCTCACTCACAGTAACCCCAGCTTCTTCTGCCTCTTGATTGCGAGATAAAGGACGTCGTAAGATGCTTATTTTTCGGACTTTTTTGGTCAAAAAGTCCTCGATATTATATTCCCGTGTCATTTCTTCTAAAATGTGCTCTTCTTCATCCGATGAGAGACTATCGTCATAGAAGCCATCAGATTTCGGGTAGTTTTGTTGTTGCGTCTCTGGCCGCTCATGTTCATCGGGGTATGCTTCGCGCTCCGTTTGCCTTACACGCTCACGAGCTTCCTCAACCTTTCGAAGTGCCTTAGTCACAATGTCTTCGGTGCGCTCAATGATGTCGTAGTCTTGAGGGTTCATGGGTTCGAATCCTTCATCATATGCGGCCTCAATGGCCGCGTCTAGTGCAGTATCAAACTCCACCTCGGTATCGTCGCCATCCCGTTTTTCAAAGCGCTCACTCCGCGGGCGAGATGAATCTCGAGAATTGACCGACGTACTAGAAGAATCTCCTGATTCGTGTATGGGATCCAGCCATGAATTCTGGCTACCGTCTCTGAAGTGGCCTGTACCATCCCGCGAGCCACTCCATGACCCTGAGTGATACTGATCGGTCCCCGAACTGCGCTCACCAGAGTCGCAGCGGTCGTCGTGCGGGTCCTTTGGCGACGACGGCCGCCGTTTTGTCAACGTCAGAGGTTGTGAGGTGCGGTTACTCTCGCCCCCATACTCCTCTGTTTGCCGGAGTCTAGAGCTCGATCGAGAAAAGGCAGATTGGAGAGTTGGCTGTTCGACATTGGGTCGTGCAGCTCGTGATGTATCCAAGGAACCATCACTGAAATACCTCGAGTCCTGCCGTGGGCGCTGCTGCTGTGAGGCCGCTTCCTCTCTGGCTACACTCAGAGCAGTAATCTCTCTTTCTACGTCCACGATGCTGGCGTGGAGCATTTCGTCTTCGTACTCATTGGCACTTCCTGGGGGAGCGGGAAGCTGCTTATGGTCCATGGTCTGCCAGGGCAGAATTTGATCCAGTTCCTCAATTCGCGCATCGTACGTCCGTCGCTGAGAGACAAAAGCCGTCATGTGTAAGTGACGGGCCTCACAAACAACTCGTGTGTAGGATTCATCAAGCAGCAGGTGCACTTACAATGGCTTCCAACTTTTTCCTGTCTTCATCCGCCGTTGTCTTGACAAGGACGTGCTTTAAAAGATCACAGGCCTCGACATATGACCTTCTCGCACCCTCATAGTTATGGGCATTGTCTAGTTGGACCGCAGTATTGGCCTTTTGCAGCGCCCGGGACAGCATAGCTTTTTGTGAAGGAGGCTTTGTACTGCGGCTCTTGATGGCCAAGTCCATGCTGTCCCTTCCGCTCCGGCTGCGCGAATGACCTTGAAGTGGAGCGTACGACGGATCCCTTGCATTCTCGTAGGACATTTTGGACAACAACTCTCCGGAAGAAGCTGATGTGCTCTGGCTGGGAGACGGTTCCAGGATTTCGACGTCACTCTCTTCGCCACCATGCAAAACTATGAGGCTTGAGGGACGAAGGCGTCCAATACTGTCGCTCACAGAGCCTAGGCGATCAGTTGGGGACAGCCTTGGGAGCGGGTCGACGTCGTCGGGAGGCGTGTCGGGATGAGTATCGGACCGGGGAGGAAAGTCGACGTTGAGGGACGACGGGGTCTCGCCAGGAGAGTAGGCCGGGGTGAGAATCAGGGTCGTTGTCGTCGCTGCTGCCGCTACGGTCAGCGGCAGCGGCATCAACGATGAAGTACGAGGCAGACGCGCAGAAGTTGCGGCTGGCGAAGCTGACTTCTGGAGCCAAGGTGAGGCTGTATCGGGAGAAGGGCGACAGACGGAAGGATCCAGTGTTGATGGAGAGTTTAATGGATGGGAAAGAGCAAGGTCGGCGCCGGAAGAAAGGTCGTCAGAGTGTAGAGTACCGTCCGAGGTATGATTTGCGCGCATCCTCTGCTCCTCGCCAACATAATCGACCATTCGTCAACCAGAAAGGGGGTTCTGCCAGTATGCCCAAACTATCTATGTAACCACGGACTCGGAATCCCACTCTTGTCCCACGTTGAACCAGGCTTCGTCAAAGAGGGGCAGTATATTGCGCCAGGCGGCATCAGAGCAAAACCATGTCGTCGTCTTTCATGTGTTGTGGTCAGGGTGATGGACACACGCGAAAGGGACACTGGGAGTGTGCTCGCGCTCAGTTCAGATCATGTGGAAGGGTAGGTCAAGATGTTAAGACGGCGGCCAAAAAAAAGGGGTCGACAGGCGGCAGTCGACGTCACGCTTGCGCGCACGTATTGAAGAAGGAATGACAAGGCTCAGACTGGCGCAGGGCGACGTGCGCGTTCTCGGGAGCTGGGGCCTTTGTTCAGAATGTAAAATTGAAGTCGGTCTTCTCTGTGTGCTCTTGTCACCGCTCATGCATCATTGATCAATCATCATTCTGCAGAGACGGGGGGAGGTTGGCAAGACAAAAAGGAGACTTGAGTCTGGAGATGGGACAAAGTGGAGTCAAGTGGAGACTGAAGATGAAGGGGTGCCTGTCAAGTTGTCAACTGTCTGCCGGCTGCTCAAGTTCCTGGTGGAGTCGGGGCAACTGACGACACTTGGACTTTAGTCCGTTGCGCGAGGAAATCAGGGTCCATCGTAATATGTACCTAGTACGCGGCGTGTTGTGTACATACGGAGTATGTACCTGGTACTGTTCACTCTCGGTCCAATTGTCTTCTGTAGCCTCCTCGGTCAAGTGCAAGTTTGCAACTGTCATGCTGCATGCATTGTCTGGACTATGAAGTACCTAGGTATGTGCGGAGTACATACATGATACATGGTCAACGTAGTACATATTTACATTATCATACCCCGTACAGAGTAGGTACTATACACCGGTCAAAAATCAAGATATGTATGTACGTACCTAGGTAGGTACCTAAGGTAGAGGTATGTATGTCTGTACATAGGTAGTTCAACGGGTAACAGACGTCGTCCAGACAGCGCGAGCGACGACTGCAGATAGGTATCGCTAGCTTTATCATGCAGCCCATCGGCGTCTGCGGTTCTGACTCGACGACGATTGCGCGCCATTATGCTTCATTTCCCCTCGCGATGCTAAAGTAAAAGGGTCTGCATATTCCAAGATCTTTTTCCGCCCCGTGTCAGATTCAGGAACAACATCGTCTTGCACTGTTTCATGGCATGCTCCGCCCGGCGAGACCCCGGCGCAAGTTTCATCAAATTCCATCATCTCATCAATGATCACACACCGTACACCGTACACGTCCTCGTACCCGCACAAGGCGCGTTCCGCAATCCGCAATCCGCAATTCGGAGAACGGTCTGTTCTGCCGAGCAGATTGCAGCCGGTCAGGTCGAGTCTGGTGCCGCCGCATACGTATGTTGTATGCTGTATTTGTCGTGGACTCGTGGCACTTGCATCCCCATGGATGGTTCGGGTTGTTTCCTGCGCGCGTCTGGCACTGTGGAGCCATCAATGCTGTTCCGAAGGTCGTGGCGAGCGGCCCATGATGCCGTGATATACCTACGTCATCTCGTGATGGACATGGACAAGGTCACAGACTCTCACAGTCGCCAGTCCTGCGCATGCCAGAACCAAAGGGGCCATCGAGACTCTGTAGGCGGAATACCTACCAGAGGACACACGGGCACGTCGTCGTTTCAGATGGCTTGTTTTGAGCGTTTCCAACTTTCCATGCCTGATTCGTCCCGTGTGCGGCCATTTCCAGATCACGGCAAGATTCTGTAACTTGATCCATGTTCGTCGGTTGCAACTTGCAGGATGTTATGTACCGCCCGTCTCCACATTTTCTACAACGCGGAGCCGGCATCGCGCACGAGGCAAGCATCAAAACTTACTCGAGCAAAAAGTCTATTCACTGAACTGTAGCCTCGCGTACCGCGGGTGACGCTGTGCCGAATTCGATTACCTCTTCGCGCCGAACCATCTGTTTCAAATCTGAAATTGAACTCCCGTTCGAGCTGCGTCGGCACTCCTTCCGACGATAGCTCTCCTCAGCCAGGGTTGGCAGAACACCTGGCAGGCTGGTCTGTCCCGAGTCCCGACTCCCGACGGTGACACCAAATCGCAACGTGCCCTGGCATCATGGCTAGCATTGACGACATATTCAAGGTACGGAAATAACGCTTGTAATTATGTCTGTTCTTCGCCCTAACATTGCTTCCGTGCAGAACTCTGGTGTTTCCAGCAAAAGAAAGCTCGACGTGATTCAAGATCCAAGTATGGCCAAACCTTTCCCAGAATTGCGCAGTCGCAATGTTTGGTCTTGAATCTAACCTGCTTCACGCCCGCAGATGAAATATACAAGGCTAGCAAAGTGAAAAGCACCCACGATGGCCACGGCAATGACGATGACCGGATGGACGAGCGTGAAGACGACGAGCAAGATTTCGGCCCTTCGATGCCACCAGGCAGCAATGATCATGACGGAATAGATGGAGATGACGAGGAGGGCCGATTCTTCGGTGGTGGTATAAGCAAGCAAGAGTCGCAGATCCTCGACTTTGTCGACGAGGCAGCCGACCAAGAAGGGGCCATGAAGATTCCAGACAAGATTGACGCCGCCTGGCTACGAAAGACGATGCTCACTTTCGAAAAGCACATTACAAAAAACGCCGAGCTCCGAGCAAAATACGAAAACGATCCCCAAAAATTCATCAGCAGCGAGGCTGATCTAGACGCCGACATCAAGGGCCTCTCAATCCTCACAGAGCATCCAGAGCTCTACGGCGAATTCGTAAAGCTAGGATCTGTCAACAGCCTCGTCGGGCTACTCGCCCACGAAAACACAGACATCGCCATCGATGCCATGGAGGTTGTAGGTGAATTGACCGACGAGGATGTATCTGCCCAAGACGACCAGTGGGACGGCCTCGTAGACGCCCTCCTCGACGCCGATCTAATCGGCCTCTTAGTCTCCAACCTATCGCGTCTAGACGAGCAGGACGAAGCCGACCGAAGCGGCGTCTATTACGCCCTCGGCATAGTCGAGAACCTCTGCTCTCGCGCCGCCGCAGCAACCCGGATCGGTCAGCAAGACGCTCTCCTCCAATGGCTCCTCCAGCGAATCCAGCGCAAAGAAAACCCCGTCTCCCAAAACAAGCAGTACGCCGCCGAGATTCTCGCCATCCTGGCACAAGCCTCCCCCTCCAACTGCGAACACCTCGCTAGCCTCGACGCCGTCGACACCCTCCTCCAACTAGCCGCCACCTACCGCAAACGCGATCCCGACAAGGGCGGCGAAGAGGAGGAATACATGCAAAACATCTTCGAGGCCCTCACTTGTCTGGCCGATAACCCCGCCGGCAAGAGCAAACTCCTCGACGCAGAAGGCATCGAACTCTGCCTCATCATGCTTAAAGAGGGCAAGATGAGCAAAGCCCCCGCCCTCCGCTTACTAGACCACGCCGCTGCTTCTGCTGGTGCTGGTGCTGGTGCTGGTGCTGGTGCTTCTTCTGCTGCTACAGGCGATGCGACCTCCAGCGCAGACATCTGCATAAAGATTGTCGACGCCGGCGGCCTCAAAAGCATCTTCACCCTCTTCAGCAAAACCAAAGACCATCGCCTCCTCGCGCACCTCCTCTCGCTCTTCTCCTCCATGCTACGGCACCTCCCCGGCCCCTCTGCAGAACGAATCCGCACACTCGCGAAATTCGTAGAAAAGGACTACGAGAAGACGGTCAAGCTTGTTGATCTGCATAGGGAGTACGCCACGCGTGTGCAGCGCGCAGAGCAGGACTTTTCGGCTTCGGCGGGGCATCAAGGAAACACGCAGCAGGAGGGTGATGATGATAATGCCGAGATTGGGTTGCTCTCACGGCGGCTCGACGCGGGGCTGTATACGCTGCAGCAGATTGATGTGACGCTTGCGTGGCTCGTTGCGGAGGATGTAGGTGCCAGGAGGAGGATTACGAAACTACTCGGGCAGCGGGATGAGGACTTGGGGGTTCTGGCGGGGGTTTTGGAAGAGCAGCGGAGGGGTTTGGATGGGGGAGAGGAGGATAGTAAGGATTTGGGGGATATGTTGGGGACGTTGATTGAGTTTTTGCAATAGGACGGCTAGGGCTGAGGGTCTCTGTGCTGTGTGATCTGATAAAAGGCGGCCATGTACTAACAGGTAGTCTTTAGACTTTACATGATACCAAGACTGAAAAGAAGAAAAAAAAAAAAGACAAGCAGACACGGAGACACGGAGACAAAAACGTTACAATTTTATCAAACAACGACAGTACATGAGGCTCTGTGAGGTATGTATGGTAAAAGTTGAAAAGACATGGTTCACATGAGATGGGACTGAGCAACGCACAAAGGTATCAATCTGCCTGGAAGGCAACCACTACTCCCAACGCATCTCCTCCGCCATGGTCAAAGTCTGATGATACAAACTCGCTTCCTCATTACACCCAAATCTATGTGCGTGCACCCATGTCCCACGACAGCCGCATACGCAATGCATTTTGACAACAACAGCAAGCTCAATAGAATAGAAGGATATAAAACAAAGCAACCGCCCTCCTACAATGAATACCCCATTCCCAATCAATCTACTGCTTCGCCGGCGCAACAGGCTTCACATCAAACACCGCACTCAGCAAATTCTTCACCACACTAGCCTGTCCCTTCGACCCGGCCTCCTTGATCGTCTTGATATGCTTGTCAGCCTCCTTGGATGCCTCCGCCTCGGCCTGTTCGTTGCCTTTGCTGTGCTGTACGAGGAAGACGCAGTGTCTCCGGTCAGCATAATGATCCAACTCTTGGTCGTCATTTTCGCGCCCCATTGCATGGAGTGCTAGAGTGAAATTGAAATGGAACAACGAACCTCGGCTCCAAATTTTTGGAACTCATCCTCCTTCTTGGCCTTGTAATCTGCGATTTCCTGCTTGGCCTCGTCGCGGGCTTCGCGTACTCGCTTGGTGCGGACTAATATTTGTGTGAGTTTCTTGCTTTTCGTTGGAGGATGGGCGAGGTGGACAGCGAGTCGCGGGTGCTTACATTCTCGGGCTGTGGACAGAGAAAAAAAAAAAGGGTTAGCATACAGCGTATACGGAATGCGTCTTAGAGGCAGGCAAGGGTCCCTCCCTACCTTTTTGGACAATCTTGGAGGCTTCTCGCTCGGCCTGCAGGAGAAGTTGTTAGCTTGTTACTAGGTGGTGAAAAGTTCTATTTAATAGAAAAAGTCGAGTGCGCACGTCGAGGAGGGTCTGGATGCCTGCGGAGTTTTGGGCCGACTGCGCGAGAGAGTTAGTCATGATGTATTGGTTGGTAGGGAGAATTGTCGGGCGGCGACAAGTGTAGCTGACCATGGCGGGCAAGACGTGGGCTTTTTGGGGGAAAGAAGATGTCCTGGTGGTTGACGGTTGAGGTGTGAGGCCGGCTGGGAGTAGACGATGTCTTGATTACATGCGGTGAGGAAACGGAGGCGCTGATGTGGTGGTGGTTTGATGATGGAATTAGGAGACGCAGATGGAGTCGAGCAGTGCTGGCCGGGGGTGACATTGACCGGTTTGGAACGGTTTGTGGATTCCGACAGGTGGGGGTGATGCGTCTGGACTCTGGAGTCTGGAGATACATCCCTCGGCATACTAAATGATATGGCCGCAGAGGTCACTCTCAGCGCGAGAGCTCAGAGAGCCCCACTATTGATTGCACCGTCATCCCACGCTGCTACCTCCATAGGTAGTAGGTATGTATGGGCATGCGCCAGCATCACGAACTTCTGTGGCAGGATTGCTCAGGATTGTGAACTCGAGGCAACACTACTCAACCGTGCCCGCACAACAACAGCATTCGAGGCACAAACTCCTCCTCAAGCCGATCCAGATCCAGTCCGCCTACCACTCACTCAGCCATCCACGCCCACCACCCGCTTCGTCTCGCCATGTCCCGCGCCTCCAAACTCACCCTCGCAGGAACATGCCTCGCCACCACCGGCATAGTCGTCCTCGTCCACTTCCAGCAAAAATGGGAAAAAGCGGTACGCTTCGTCATTTTCCTCCCTCCACCTACCTACCTACCTACAGTTCATCCTGCACTAGAACAAGCCAATGAC
>QEQW01000326.1:0-29578 GCA_004016085.1 Claviceps quebecensis
CAGTGAATTTGCCGACCGGTTTCCAAATGCTTCAGTGATTGGTACAGATCTATCCCCGTGCCAACCGCAGTGGGTTCCGCCAAACCTCCGCTTCGAAATAGATGACGCCGGACTCGAGTGGACTTGGAACGCCAATTATTTTGACTTCATTCATATCCGCTATATCATGGGTGGTATTCAAGATTGGACGGCTCTCTTAAAAGACGCCTACAGATGCTGTGCGCCAGGAGGATGGGTACAGTCTGTTGAGATGGATGTGAAGTATCGCAGCGACGACGGGACTACCGACCTGGAACCTGTTCTAGCCTCGTTTGGAGACCTATTTCAAGAGGCTGGCGAAATCTTGAATCGTCCCTTCTTCGTACATGACCTACAGCGACAGGCATTTGATGAGGCTGGATTCGTTGAGAAAAAAGTGGTTCGATACAAGGTTGGTGCTGTCATTCGTTGCCTTTGAAAGATCACAAGGGAATGACTTCAAACTTGCCACTAGATTCCTGTTGGACTCTGGCCGAAGGATCCCAAACTCGCTGAAGTCGGGCGTTTTCTTAGAGCGGCTCTAGAGAACGACCTTCAAGGTAGGACATGCTCTACTCTCCTCTTCCACAACTTCTTCTTGAAAGCATGAACGATTCTCAACTCTAGGCTCTGATCATTAGGTTACACCCAGATGCTTTGGCAGACTCTCCAGAAACCAGCAGATGAGTACCACGTGTGGCTTGCGACTTTGCGCAAGGCGATTCGTAATCCCAGGGTTCACAGCTACATGCTCGGCCAGATTGTGTACGCACGTAAGCCAGAGTGATTTGACTATCAGTATCGCCATCGATAGCTGGCAGTTGTTGAAAGAGATATTTATCCATTGTAACGCCCAAAATATCCTCTAAACGCTCCGCTACAATCTCTCTTACTTGTCGGTGGTATATATGGGCTTGTTATAAAGCAGGGACTTATGCTACGTAGTAAAGAGACTTGGCCGCCCTTACGGGGTGGCTTATACATGTACAACTGGCAACAACGACGGACAACTAATCAGTAGTTACTACAAGTAACAAATAACAAACCGCAGAAAATCCAATTTGACGTTGGGCCTGGGCAATCCTAGATTTGAAAAGGTCATGACACGGCCACACAGGCAGGTCTTGAGATACGTGGTAATCAGTGTCACGCTTACATCGTCAATTGGCGCCCATGGACGTAAGTACTCTGATGTTGGTTACCACATTTTTCTTGGCGACAGGTGGTTGAACGTTGAAACGCGAGTTGGGCTAACGGAGTTTCTGCGGAATGGCAAAGAACTGTCTTGGCAAAAATGACAATCACGTTTCCATCGCTGTTCGAGATTGGAACGCCAAGTGCTGCAGAAGCGCCAAGAGTCGTTGAACTCGGAACAGCAGGCCTGCAGACTGCGTACCTACCTATCTGAACATCCATACTCCGTAGACTGGCGGAGTATTTCTTTCTTTATTGGGTCCTCTCTGGTGGAGGCTCGAGCGGCCTGGAGCCGCCGAGCCAGGACTTCAATCTTGGCTTGGGCGATTGAGTTACAGTATGCTCTTGAGTGGGCGCATCAATTTACACAATATGCAGGAAAAGCGATGACCACAAGTAATAAGTATCGAGCAATTGTCTCAGATGGCAACACTGCTCGTCTAAGCTTGCGAGGCGGCGAGGCCAAAGCTTCCTCAGCTTATGCGAGACGACGTCTTGGCAGGTAAGTTGGCTTCCTGGAACCTCCACAAATCATACTTATGTATTACCAGCCGGCCACCCGACCTCGTTATGGCTCGCTTGGTTAACCCATGATTTTCTTTTATCATGTCTACAGTACAAGCAAACGAGCGGGGTCAACCTTTTACCGGGGACGACCTGATTCCTGCGGAGGACGTTGTCGTGAGCTTGTACATAGCCGCTTCAAGTTGAACCAGACGTGGAGACTAATGCACAATTAGGCTGACGAACGAAACTACGTGGATTCTGTTTTCTGTGAAGAGTGTGTGCGCGTCACCTTTTATTACATGCCGTTCCAATTTTCTGACCAGCCGTCGCAGTCAAAGTTCTACCACCTCCATTGCATCCAGCATCCTCGAATACCGTCGGATCCATGGCCGCACCTATCATAGTGACAAGTTTACGACCAATTATGTATTTCCGAACGACGACCAGCAGCTCGAATCAGTGCAGTTGAGGTACCAGACACCAATGAGCTTATTTTCGGCAATATCGTAGGTCGTACGGCGCTGGCTAACCTGATCGCAAGCCACCACTCCTTGACGATCCTTTTCGACGGCCTATTATTCCTGGCACCTCTTGAGCAAGATAAGGTCCATGTACGACTCTGTTAGGCGCTTTCAAATACTCACGGTTTTTCTTCGAATTACTAAATGGGCGGAAACTGCTAGCGCGTGCTTGACGTCGGTACGGGAAGCGGTAAGAAGTAATCTATACTGTTTCCCTACACAGCACCGTCGCTGACGCGTTTATCAGGCATCTGGGCAATGTACGACACAAAGGACCCAAATCCCATATCATACATGTCCTTATGCTAAAAAATGCTGACCAGTGAATTTGCCGACCGGTTTCCAAATGCTTCAGTGATTGGTACAGATCTATCCCCGTGCCAACCGCAGTGGGTTCCGCCAAACCTCCGCTTCGAGATAGACGACGCCGGACTCGAGTGGACTTGGGACACCGACCATTTTGACTTCATTCACATCCGCTATATCTCGGGTGGTATCGAAGACTGGACGGCTCTCTTCAAAGAAGCCTACAGATGCTGTTCGCCCGGAGGATGGGTAGAATCTGTTGAGATGGATGTGGAGTATCGCAGCGACGACGGGACTACCGACCTGGAACCAGTTCTTGCCTCTGTGGGAGACCTATTTCGGGAGGCCGGCAAAGTTCTGAAACGTCCTTTCTTTTTGCAGGAGACTCAGCGGCAAGCGTTTGACGAGGCCGGCTTCGTCGACAAAAAGGTGGTTCGATACAAGGTATGAGCTGGCGCCGCCGCCCGATTCTTTTGTATGTTATGACAGAGAATGACTCGTTATTAGATTCCGATAGGTCCCTGGCCAAAGAATCCCAAACTCGCTGAAGTCGGACGCTTTCTCTTAGCGGCTCTGGAGAACGACACTCAAGGTAAGAACATTATCCCACTTTCGTTAACTGGTAATTGGGGAATGGGAACTACTTTCTTGATCGAGTAGCAACTTACAAGTCTTATCTCTGGTCATTAGGCTACACCCAGATGCTTTGGGAACGCCTCCAAAAACCAGCAGATGAGTATCACGCATGGCTCGCGAATGTGCGGAAGGCGATCCGTAATCCCAAGGTTCATAGCTACATGATTGTTCATGCTGTGTACGGACGCAAGCCCGAGTAATCCAGTTCTCGAATTTCGATGTTGGAGGCAATCGTTGAAACTTGAATGGTCTTGCTTTTGTTGGTTCGTAACGTCTCGAATCAGTCATGCAAATGCATCGCTCCGACTCCGCTACGTAGGTACTCGTGGGTGTAACCTGAAAAGGACACCCACTACATCACATCTAATGTCCTTTTCAGGCTACACCCACAAGTACCTTGTTTTTGTTACTTGTTGTCGACCCTTTGTGAACAAATAGTTAGCCAACGCTAGCTAGCATCGGTCATTGGTAAGGGTTTGCCTTACACAAGGACGACAACTTGGCAAGCAAGTACATAGGTACATACCTACACTGTTATGTAGTAACAATGAACACATGAAGAATCGTAGGTCGGCCACAATTACCACATTTACCAAGCTGCTATATCTTGCTGTTTCATTTTTCAGACGCGGCCGCCTCAAAAAGCCACGTCATTCACCGTCTGACCATTCACTCATCGTCGTCGTCGCATTACCTATATGCCATGCCACCTCTGCTCTCTGCCAACAATTGGCAAAGCGCACAGCAATTTCCATCCCCAGCCAGCCACGCCAACGCCTTTATATCAAGAATGCCTCGCGGCCAACGCATGGGCATCTGGGGGCTTGTGGCTTGTAGCAGATGAGAGGGATAAGTCAGGGCACACACCGCGGCGCAAAGCAGGAAACCTCAAAAGCAAGTAAATATGTAACTAGGCGATTGGCATATGTACATATTAAGTAAGAAACGTGGGCTAGTTTGGTTTAACGTTGGTGGCGCATGAGCTAAAGCGTGCGCGTGATTTCTACTCTGTGATAATTAGCAGCAAGCCCGGTTGTATCAGTTTATTATCACGTTATCATGCCGCCCAAATTGCTTTGTTTCTCCATAGCTACCGGTATGATGTATCAGTATCGCATAGCTAACATAGCATAGCGCAAGTATTACATATTGCACAATCCCATACATACCAACAACTCCCACACACACAATCCGTAATCAAACAACTCCGATCCCTACATCGTAAGCCCGCCCAGGCCCCGGCCACATTCGCGTCCACACTATTATGTTCTGTCATCTCCAGACCTACCTCCTGCACACTCCGCCCTCGCGCGGCTCTTGCTTCTTCTTACCTATCTCGTCGTGCATCTTCTGCTCGCACGACTAGATTTCTGCCCGCGACGTGTTTGACATGTCGTTAAAAATCGAGGCGTGGTCCATCGCCGCCGCTGCCTTGCCGACGGACTGACAACGACGTGGAGGCGACGTCAACGCAACACCCGCCACGACTTGTCCTTTTATCCTCCCTTTTTCCTCCGATTTTTATACCATTATTTTGCTTCATCTCACGTTCCTCCCGCTCATTCTACCAATATCCTCGCTCGTCGAGCCCGTCACCTCGAGCTTGGCGGGCGCGGGAGCCCGGCAGCCCATTCACAGCCATGTCATCCTCCTCCTTGTATACGGATCCCCCCGATCTCCGCGCCTTTCGCCTCGACAAACCCACGCTCCTCGTCTGCTGGTGGGCGACGTCGTTCTGCGCGGTTATGATTCTGCTGCGCATCGCCGGCCGCTTCATACGTACGGAGCGGCTCTTCCTCGAGGATAAGGTCGCCGCGGTGGCGATCATCCCGCTCTGCGTGCGCATGGCATGCGTGCATCATGTGTTGAAATTCGGGACCAACAATGCCGACTTCTCGGCCGTACAGCTCACGCCGGAGGAGCTGCGGCAAAAGACCGTCGCGAGCGGTTTGGTGCTATTGAGCAGGTTCTGTTATGCCGCCACGTAGGTTGTTTCTCGTTTTGTGCGATTTTCCAAGAAAAAAGCCTTCCTCTCATGTAACATCGACAAGATGCCCCTCCATGCACACAGACCTGCAGATACGCACATATATACCTACATACATACTCAGAAACATGTATACATCGTACATTGCCTACATGCACACATTGCGTCGAGCGCAACATCGTCTTCACATCCATCCTAACTATTTATACTATTTTACCCGAGTCATATCTAGTCTGTGGATCCTCAAGTTTAGTATTCTTGAATTTCTCAAGCGCTTAACTGATCTAACCTGGCAGCGGTCTCACCACGCGGCCCTCATCGCCATCCGCTGGACATTGGTCATCACGTTTGTCGGCGTCACCGTGAGCAACTTTGCAGAATGTCACCCCTTCAACTACTACTGGCAGGTCGTTCCGGATCCAGGCGGCCCGTGTCGGCAGGGCTACGTACAGCTCATCACCATGGCTTCGTGTAACATCCTCACGGACCTTTTGCTCGTCTCGTTCCCGATTCCCATCATTCTGCACAGCCACATGACGACGCGGAGGAAACTGCAGCTGGTCGTGCTCTTCTCACTAAGCTTAGCCGTGGTGGGCGTGACTATATTTCGACTGCCGCGAACCATGCACGTGCATGGACGGCAGCAGTATCGATCGCTTTTGGCCTCAGTTGAGCTGCTCTTCGCCACCGCGGCGGCCAACGCTCTGGTCCTGGGCTCATTTGTGCGGGATCGCGGGGTGAAGAAGCAAAAGTTTCGGCGCGGCTCTGGCGCCGATTCCCTGGACCGGTGCAGCAATCCGCGCCGGCCGACTCTGCGCCGACACTGGGGCAGTGATGAGGAGCTCGTCAGGGGCGTAGGTCTGGGCGTCGATGTCCACCTCCGCGAACGGCAGCGCCGAACTCCAGACCTGGAGGACTTGATGCCGGCGCCTCAGGCCGAGCCGTATCATCCTGCACACCCGGAATCTGGGGCCAGGAAAAGAGGCTTGTCATTTCTTGACGTTGGCGGCTTACTCGATGAGTCCATAAAAGCCAGCAGCCGCAGCCGCAGCAGCAGCGATCGTCGACGCGTCAGTCGTACGTCGTCGTCTTGGGAGCCTTATTCTTCTGGCACCGCTCCGCCGCCGTCAGTGCCTGCAGGTAATGGGGGAGTTCGACGTGGTTCAACTGCGTTGTTGCAGGATCTGGGTGGTCTTCTGGAACCTCGATACTCGGATGTATCACCGACGAGATGCGCCACTGAGTTACAGCCAATGTCTCAACCACGCGACCAACAGACGTTCTTATCTCGCAGTGGCCGGTTGCCTAAAACATGCGATTCTGGTAGTCAGCTGCAAAGGCCGACGGCATATATTCCTAATTCATCGATCAATTGACCATGATTATGGCGTATAACGTGGCTCTTTTGGAAACTTACATCAATAAGTCCCTCTTATCAAACAATAGGGGGCTCTTCAATATGACAAAATCCATATCAAATTACGTCCTCATATTTTGCATGGCTGGAGGCAAATAATGAGCAATCCCTCGCCTCTTGGATCGCCTCATTGGGCATGCTGACTGTCATGAACCAACGCCGCTGGAGTCGGCATCGACGCAAAGGGTCAGAATCTTACCAAGCCATCGTTTCGCGTAACAATGAAGCAACTTCCTTGTACGTGTACCTCAGCATAGTAATCGAAAGGTAGATAAAAAAAAAGAATAAAATACAATCAACGCCAGCTCCATCTGTGTTCATCCCAAATGCTGAAATTGTGGCCAACAAATCGCCCGTCTTTGCCCCGTACCGTAAATGGCGAGAACCCGATCACTCGCTCTCGTCTGCATTTTGCGTCACAATCTGCTTCATTCATACCACCCACCCTCTTCCCCTTTCTCACACACACAATCTGTAGCTAGCATACCGTCCCGCCGTCTCGCTCACACGAATAATCTTGACCACCTGCCCCCTCTTCAACCCCAGGTACCGCGCCACCGGGTCCTTTTGCAAAATTCTCGGCAACTGCGTCTCCTTGAGGCGATATCTCTTCAGCAGCGCCGTCTTCTCCTCTTTCGACAACAGGACGTGGCGCGGCACAAGTTCGTGACGCGTGATGTTGACGAGCAAGTCATCCTCGAGGAAGCATTCAATCTTGGCGAGATTTTCGACGCTGGCGAGCGACTTGCGTGCCGCGGGGGAGAGGGACGCGTGCGTCACCATGATGCCCGTCTTGTAGTGGTTCGTGATGGTGTATTTGGCGAACTGGCGGATCTGACCGACGCCGAAGGTTTTTTCGGTGAGAAACTCGACCCAGATAGGGCCGCAGTCTGGGACGGGATCTGGGTTGGACTCTGTTGCGGGAGGGGTGTTTTTTCGTAGCATGGCGTCGCTGGGACGAGCGGAGAATTGGAGTTTGGATCGTCTGCAGGATTGAGTGTTAGGGAGAATGGTGTGCCAAGGCATATCCGATTTCTTTCTTTCTTCTCTCCTCTTTCATTCCTCCGTCGTTTCCCTCAGTTTCCTATTATGATTCCTAATGGTTCCTTCTATTGGTAACCCCCGTGTGGTGATTTCGAAGTGGGAACAACGTACATTATTGAGCCATCTGGGTTGCAGTATTCGTCTCGAAAGCGGTCCAGTGAAATGTTGACCTCTTCGTCAGCCAACTCGTAATCCTGTATGTAACATAGCTTTAGCTGGCTGACATCGTTTCGTGCGCCACTATTCGCAGTCTAGTCTCTGTCGATTCTATTCCGAAGCTCACACGTACCCTGTCCGCTACCATTTCGTGCACCGTTCGCCATGCCCGCCAAAGCCTTACCACCTCCTTTGATTTGGCGTCATTAGGCACGTCATCCATGGCGACGAGATGCGCAATTTGCAGTATGTTCGCAAGTCAAGTGCGAAGTCGGTCGTGATGGTTGGGCAGTCGGCGCAAACGAGTGAAAGGATTAAAACACCAAGGCAATATTGAATCTACACTCAAACCAGAAGCAAGCCGGGAAAATGTTTGCCCTCTTTTTTTCTTGCCTTGCAGGTTCCTTAGTGGTCGTCCAGCCCGCAGCATGAATGGCCGGATTAGTGTGAAAGTCATGTGATGCGACTCCACACGGCCCGTCGATTCGATGTCTGTACAGTGTATGTACTCCGTAGGTACCTACCGAATGTACCTTCATAGGTACTCTTCTAAGCTAGCAAGTTGCCCACCCATTGAACGCCGCTGCACGTGGCTATTGGAGTTCTCGTCTGGGATTGTTCTGCCCGAGGCTTCACGTGTGCGGGTTACCAGCCGTTCCTGAACGAAGAGACAGTTATGCGACGGGAAATCGATATGTACAAAGAAAACAAACGAGCCGATTTGTCCAAAATGTATGTACATATGTACAGAGAAGCAACTGATGGTTGGCTAGCAGCTGACACCGAAGTTAGAACACGGAATCCTGTCGAACCCACCAGCGCTAAAGACCTGGAGCCCGGGGGGCCCACGCTAAGGGGCCGCCCAACCAGGCACGCCGCACGCTTCACTTTTTTTTTCTGGTTGCTCCCTTTATTATGTTATCCACCTCACCTTCTGCCCCCCTAAAACCTACGGAAACCTGCCCGCATACAAACTTACAGATTCGTCTTCGCCATCGACTTCATTGCGAGGAGTTCTCCCTCGACCCGGCTTCACATCGGCCCCTTCACTCGGTATCTCTTTCGGTAGCTTCTCGTTTTTCCGGCAATTACTATGGCTCAGACGGCCGCACCCGCCAAGGCCCCTGCGGCTGACGCCCAGAATGGTCGCCCGACTCGTCCTGATGAAAAGGCCTTCAACGAGGCCCTCGTCAAGGCTGAAAAGGCGCACAAGGCGTCCATGGATCAATTGGTACGTTGAGAGACGCGCTCAGTTGAGATCCGTCCTATTTTCTCCCTTTCTCTCCTTCACAAAGATCCACTCAGGCAATGATGACACGTGTGGCTCAAGCCTTGGCATTGCTCTTCCAAAACTACTGCATGCCGTCTCATCAGTCGTTATGCAGCGGGCATCTTGAATACATTTGTTCTGTTTGATAGGCAAGGCAAGACACTGGAATATGCACTGACCATACTTTCTTCACTGAGTAGAACGCCATCAAGGCCAAGATTGATGTCGCCCTGCCCAACAAGAACAAGGACCAGCTCAGTCCTGCGCAAAAGAGACGCCAGGAACTCATTGCCCAAGCCAAAGAGATCCGTCAGAAGCAGGCCGGTGGCAAGAACGCTCGTACCGGGAAGCTTGACCAGATCAAGCGTCTCGACGACCAGCTCCGCAGCCGTACTGCCGAACAAAAGGCGGCCAGGGCCAAAGTCCCCTTCAAGAGCATTGAGGACCTTGATCGTCAAATCGCCCAGATCGAGAAGGAAGTCAACTCAGGTGCCATGAAGCTTGTTGACGAGAAGAAGGCCCTATCTGACATGTCGAATCTGCGCAAGGTTCGCAGGAACTTTGGCCAGTTCGATGATGCTCAGAAGCAGATCGACGATCTTCGAGCCAAAATCAAGGAGATCAAGGACACTATGGAGGATCCGGAGCAGAAGGCACTATCGGAAGAGTACAACAAGATCCAGTCCGAATTAGATGCCATCAAAGCCGAGCAGGACGAGGCTTTCAAGGGTATCTCGAGCCTTCGTGACGAGCGCTCCAGGCTGCAGGCCGAGCAGCAGGAGAAGTACTCAGCTATCCGCAAGCTCAAAGACGACTACTACAGCCAGAAGAAGGCTTTCCAGGCTTACGAGCGCGAGGCCCGAGAAAAGGCTCAGGCGCGCCGCCAAGCCGAGCAAGAGGCCTATGTTCAGGAGAAGAAGAGGGCTGAGGCGGAGAAGAAGCTTGCCGAGGCTAGTGATCCGGCCTACTTTGAGGAGATACGCCGCGCCAACAGCCTACTCCAGTTCCTCGACCCGTCTCACAAGGTCGAGAAGGCGCCCCTCATGGCCGACACTGGCCTCAGCGCCCAGGCCCAGCGCACCGTCGATGATGCTGCCCTCAAGGGTACCAAGCTCGTGCGCAAGGAGGACCGAGAAGAGGAGTGGGCGCCCGCCATGAAGAAAGGCAAAAAAGGGAAGAAGAACACCGCTGCTGCGTCAAACACCAAGTCCTTCAACTGTCCTCCTGCCGTGGTACAGGATTGCGCCTTCATTGGCATCGATCCCCCCATGAGCAGCGCCGATGTTCCTGCCGTCATTGAGAAAGTCAAGGCCAAGCTCGACCACTGGAAGAATGACCAAGAGGCTCAGACTCAACGCGTAAGTCGATTCGTTCTCGTGGCCCTTCTCTCGGCCGCACAAGAAGACATAGAAGATGGCTAACAACAATGAACAGAACATCGAGAAAGCCAAGAAGGAGCTTGAAAAGGCTGAAGCCAACGGCACCACCACCACCACCACCAACGGCGACAAGGTTGCCGAAGTTACCCAAAGCGTCGAGGAAGTCTCCATCGCCGACAAGCAAGAATCATAGAAACTCCGTTTCCACCTGCGAGGCTCCTGCGTTGCCCATCTCTGTAATCCGCGCAACGCGTTCCTATCCAAAAAACCTCTCTCCTCCCCCCCTCCCATCACCGCATGGAGAGACATCAACCACAAGAAACGAAGCATGCATTTCTAGTAGATTTTGTATTTATTTTTTTCCGTTCACGTCGCACTTACATGATACTTTCCCACGGTTTACTCTCATCTTTTTTCACAAAGAATCTATGCCATTTAGCCCAAGGTGCGTGATGTTTTGGCTGGCAACAACAAACAAAAAAAAAAAAAAAAAAATACCCGCTAGGCTTCAACTTCACAAGAAAGGAAAGTCGTACTCATTGTCAGTTTCGTAGAGGACATGTCACAGGAAGGCACCGGCGCAGTCACAGGCTACAAATGATGATGACGACGATGATGATGATGATGATGTAAAGTGCACACCTAGTTCACGATGAGAGCGAAGAAGAGGTGCGAGATTTCTGGAAGGCGGGGGGGTTTGTGTTGACATTGCAGACCATCGAGCTCCGATAAATCGCGCAGTGCACGGCGCTTCATGTGGTACATGCAGTATTACCGTTGAAGCATGTATCTTGTGAATATGTACGTCTTTTTTCTCTTTGTTCTTTTTCGATGCTACGGAACAGCGTATGATGGCATGTTTCCTGTTCATTGTCCTCTTTACGGCTTCTTTGCGAATGTTGCTTGAGAGGACTCAGAGGCCACATGAACATGTCATGTGTCTGGGTAGTTGAGTATGGTCATTGATAGGTAATACACACATGGAAGCCTAGAGGTTTTGCTGCTCTGTACACCGTCACAAGGGGCTGTTTTTCGATGGTTTCTCATGTTCTTTTTTTTTTTTTTCAGAAACCCCCTCTTGAAGTCTCTACCACACTTGTGTACGGATGATTAGGTGCCTGTTCTGTGTCTCTGAGTCTCGTGTCTGCTGTGTGCCTAGCGTAACAGCCTACAGGGCCAGGTAGGCTGAGGCATTGTGTCAGGGTGAAAAGTGAGTCAATCATCTGGATTGGCATGTATGTATTCCACATCGGGCTCAGAGAAAATGGCTATTCTGCTGGTGAGGCTTCGGCACTAGTACATATTCCATATGCTGATCTATAGCACTTCCATCTCTCATAGTAACATAAACTTTTCAGTTTGTTTCGATAGACGTGGCATTAGTATGAGAAGATGTACCAATCTGGCGATAGATACATGCTAGCCATGCGTCATTACCCTGCAGCCATAGAAAAGACAGCCCTGACATTAGACAACAGAAAAATCCCAACAACTATCAGTCAGGGCCTCGCCGCTATGATAATATCTTTGGCTGACCCGTCTTTGAATTGCGAGTCCGTCTCATAGCCCTTGATTCTCTTCATTCATAGATCCATCACCATGGTCGAAAGACGTGTAATCTAAGTGGCACCTACTAATACTTCCATTCTATTTTTCACTCGACAACTTGGGATAAATGTGCCTTGAAACGACTGACACAGAGGTTATATTCCGGCGGCGGTCATCTTGCTCGCCGCCGATGCAAGTGCTAGAGATGGCGTGGTGATTTGCAAGCGCCATCCTAGACATGTCGTGGTGAAGGTCGTACCAATTCCATCCATAGTGTCGTGATGTTCGTGATTGCGCTGGTGAAGATACACATATTGTTTCTGACTCCGATATATTCCCATTCTTATCCCCTTTAAGACGAACGAGGTCATCAGTAGTCCGTCAACTATCTTCTCCGTAGTAATGGCCTGATCGCCTTCGTTGCCTCTGTGACGGGCCTGGTCGGCGTCGTGGTCGTCGTGGGATATGACTGTCTACAGACGATTGTCGATCAGAAACAGGTGAATTAGGTGGGAAAGGAATGGGGACAAGAGCTAAACGTGCTCGCCGCTCACTCGAACTGCCACTGCCAACTTCGCTGCCACTTCCACTCCCACTTTCACTTTCACTGCCACTGCCACTTCTACTGCGACTCTCACTACCACTGTCGCTGCCGCTACCGCTTGCACTGCTGGCAGTCTTACTTCGTCGAGTCGTTGTCCGTTGTCGAGCTGCTGTCCGTTGTCGAGTTGATGTTCGTTGTCGAGTGGCTCCCCCTTCTCGAGTTGCTCTCCCTTCTCGAGTTGCCCTCCCTTCTCGAGTTGCTCTCTCTTCTCGAGTTGCTCTTCCTTCTCGGGTTGCTCTTCCTTCTCGAGTTCCTCTATCTTCTCGAGTTGCTCTCCCTTCTCGAGTTGCTCTGCCTTCTCGAGTTGGTCTCGCTTGTCGAGTTCCTCCCCCTTCTCGAGTTGGCCTCGTTTGTCGAGGTGCCCTCGCCGACCGACCTGCCCTTTCTTGTCGAGTTGCTCTCCCTTGCTGAGTTGCTGCCTGTTCTCTATACAAGTCAAACAAAGGCGGTTCTTGGACAACGAGGTCATGTTCATCCGGCAGAGTCACCTGTGCAAGACTGAAGAAGTACTCAAGAACCTCGGGGTAGCGCTGCACGCTAGCATGCCAAGCTTGGTCAATGGCTCTTTTCAGTTCGGCCTCGGCTTCGAGTATTTGGGTAGGGAGGGGAGGAGAATTGTAGTGATAAGCGTTGTGGGCAGCCATTTGTTGCATATGGATTGCGTGGGCTGCTTTTTTTTTATCGACAAGTATATGAAATTGTTCTAGTATGAAGTCCCGAGAGTGGCCCCGAACCCAAGTTCTAGTTCCTATCACGTTAGTAACTGTAGTCCCAGATGCGAGTGGGCTTGCATCCTGGCGCATGTGTCATGTTGAGGGATGTTTTCAGGAGTATTCACCTTACGTCGGCATACTTAAAATACATCACTTTTTCTTCAGCCTGGAGTATCGCCGCGTCCAGGTGTCTGAGCTCGCACGGACAACCCACACATGCCGGAGCACCGCAAATTGCACAATTGGGATCCATGGAGGTATAGCCCTTGGGGACTTTAGCCGTCAGGGCTCTGGTTTCCATGTCAGCAAGTAGAGCGGCTTAGGAGGTGTTGCAACTTGCTGACAAGTCAAGGAGGAGTCAGATGTAGGATCGACGACAACGACCGCCGCGACTTGTCTTGACGGTTCTGCCATAGTGCACCTCTGCAAAAGCGGTTTATCTGGAACCGGAAGGCTGCACCAAAGGTTGGAACCAGTGGCTTGAGCGGGACACGGGACTCGGGAGGAGGGTCGGTGTTGACAAATGGGGTTCTAGACTCGGTTCTCGCGACAAGTCCTGAGGATTCAGGAAGGAGTTGCCGATCATGAGAAAGAAGACAAATTTTCCGCGGAGAAGGAAGATGACAGAAAATGTACACAGAAATAAGAACTCACTTAACACGCGCAAGGTTGAATAACACAATAAAGTTCAATGCTAGAATGCCAGTTACCGGTCTCGTGCGCTCCGGATTGAGTTCCACGGCACGACGTCGAGATAGAGTGCGGAACGGTGGTAGAAGCGAACAGTTTGAACGGTTGATGGTGAAGACGGAGTTCAAAAGTATGTAAATAGTAAATACATATCCCTCGGGAGGCGGGGGCCGAACTACTGACGAAGGAAAGAGCGGTCGACACCGTTGAGTCGAGCCGCCGCTTTCCTGCGTCCGCCGTCAAGGCTCCATGCAGCCATCAGAAGCGCTTAGCAAGGCCGTGACAACTGACAAGACAAACCGTGGTGCCACGTTCTGCTGCTTGCTGCTCGGCGGCTAGCTGGTAATAGGTTTAAAGAGTACACCTCCCCCCCTGCCCAAAATACACGCCCAGAACTTCAAGGCTCAAGCCCATCTCGTCGCACAAAGGCACTTCACTGCCCATGAACCCCGCCGGCGCGGGGACGACCCGACCCGAGGCGGCTACCTAAACGATGATACAGATTCCATTGCACATGTGGCAGCCGCGGCACAACACCAATGGGCATCCTCAGCCAAGTCACAATCGCGTCACATTGTTTATTCGTACAGAAAGAGCTCGCCATCGATTGGGTGTGTAACTACATACATGGCAGCATTGGCGTCAAACTCTCGAAGCGACTACAATACCTGTAGGCACATGTGACGTAGAAGGTAGTATGTACCTAAGTACATACCTACATAGGTAGGTACCTCCTACCTGGTAGGCAGCGGTCTTCGCCTTTTTTGGCCAACCAGGAAAAAAATGGGTCTTCGGAGTACGTACGGGTACTCGGATACATAGGTACTCCATACTGGTAGGGCTTTCTTCTCCAACGTCGCAAGTTCGCAACGGACAACGCCAAAGAAGACCTGCACGACCTGGTTGTCTTGAAGACTGACATCACGTCCTTATTGGTCATTGAGATTGACAATTCTTATACAGCACTACTGGACTGTTCTCAACTCCATGCCACTGTTGCGATCAGTGGCAAGCCGCCCATCGACATCTCGAGTGGCCGCCCTCGTCACAGCACATCCAAGATGCTGCTTCAGCTTCAGCAAACCGACCTTCAATGACCCGCCCGAATCCCTCAACCCGACCTTCAATGACTTGCCCGAATCCCGCTTAAACCCCAGCCCTGACGATTACTCTCAACCCAGCTTCGCGGACAAAGCCGAAGTCACCCTTCACGCCGGTCGCGGCGGCAATGGCTGCATAGCGTTCTTGCGCGAGGCTCACCTGCCGGATGGCCCGCCCAACGGCGGTGACGGCGGCCAAGGAGGAAATATATACATTCAAGCTGCTCATGGCGAGACATCACTACACAAGCTAGCTAGGCAACGCGTGCTCCGCGCCGGGCCCGGCGGTCATGGGCAAGGCAAGTCCCAGGGCGGCACTCGTGGTGAGGATGTCATCATCACCGTGCCCGTCGGTACCATTGTGCGGGAGCTGGAAAGACAAGACTTCGTAGCCGAAGAAGCTAAATTAATGGCTGAGTACAGGGCGGCTATGAAGAAGAGACGTAGATTGCAAAGGATGCTGGAGGAGGAAAAGCGGTTGAGTGCGGTCAATGAGCAAGAGGACGAGGGAGGAGTCGAGGATGAGGAAGAGATTGCGGAGAGAAGAGGCCGCCGGAAGCACGCGAAGGCGGTTGTCCAAGTTCAGGAGGACGATTTAGGGCCGGAACTCGAAGACCCATCGCGGCAAAAGTGGCTTCTGCACCCAGGAGCTTCCAAGTCGGAAAAGAAATACACAGTTTTTCCACCCATACCCCGACGCTACGCGCCCTTTGAACAACCGCCATCACCAATCTATCTTGACCTGTCGCGACCGACCCCACGTCCTATTCTTCTCGCCGTGGGGGGCATTGGCGGTTTAGGCAACCCGCACTTTGCCTCGTGGGAACGTGCCAAACCAAGACTCGCCACAAGAGGTGAAAGCGGCGTGTCCGTCAAGGTCTCTCTCGAGCTGAAGCTCCTCGCCGACGTCGGATTCGTTGGTCTCCCCAACGCAGGCAAGAGTACCTTGCTGCGTGCCATGACCAATAGCCGCACGCGAGTGGGCAGCTGGGCATTTACAACGCTGAAGCCAAACATCGGCACCGTCGTGCTGGATAAATACAGCGGTCGGCCTACCATTTCCCGAAAGGTTCGGCAAGGCACTTCGCCCATTGACTCCGCCAACGACGTGTCGTCGGAGGTCCACGTCAATGCCAGAACAAGATTTACCGTCGCCGACATCCCCGGCCTCATCGAAGGAGCCCATCTCGACCGTGGCCTCGGCATTGCCTTTCTCCGCCACGTCGAGCGCGCTGGCGTGCTGGCCTTTGTCATCGACTTGTCCGCCGGTAATGCCGTGACCGCACTCAAGGCTCTCTGGCGCGAAGTCGGTCTCTATGCACAGATGCGCGATGACGAGGAACGCGAGCGCAAGCTTGAGTCGCAAATCGATTGGACCAACTTTGAGAACAACACAAACACTACTATCAACCTCAACGACGTAGCCGAGTACGAAAGTCCGACGATCTCTGGGGGCGGTGCACAAGCTGCCGGGCTGCACATTGCCGGCAAGCCATGGTTTGTGGTGGCCACCAAGGGGGATCTTCCCGATACGGAGGCCAACTTTCATGAACTGACGACGTATCTGGATGGCATCACGGCTGGAGAGGTGGAGCATCCAAGCGGCGTGGCTGGGGCCTGGACACGGACGTGCAAGGCAATTCCTGTGAGCGCCATTCAAGGCCAGGGCATGGATCGAGTCGTGTACTGGACGGTTGGATTATTGGATGAGTAGCTAGAGGTAGTGAGGCTTGATATTTGTTCCTCCTTTCTATTGTACATCTTCTCTTTCTACAGACCATGAGGCACATGTATGCCTGTATCCCGTCATCTTGTAAACTTACAATCTGTATGTGCTATAAAACGTCAAATTTAATGTGGTCTTTATTCAAGGAAGCGGAAGAAAGAGAAATCTCGCAAACAGCGCTTACACATGTTCTTGTTCTCATACAGTTCATGTATGTATGTCTATTCATCAAGCTACTGCAATCAAACGGCATTCTAATTCCACTGCAAAATCAATTCGCGAAAAAGTAAAAGAATAAACAAACAAATATACATCCTTTGAGCATAACCTAGCCATGTAGCTTCCGTGACCAGATGAACGATGTCTCATCTAGCAAAAACTTTTTTTCCAAATCCCACCAAGACAGACTACGCCGTCGAGCAGCACATCGACTAAGCCTCCTCTGGAGACGGCAAGTCTTCCACATCCATAGCCTCCACCTCAACAGCCTCCTCCTCTTCTTTCTCGTCTTTCTCCTCCTTCTCTTCCTTCTCTTCCTTCTCCCCCTGCCCCTCATCCTTCTTCTTACTCTTATTAAGCGTATTATTAATAAGCGGCGTCGTATCATTAAACACCCTCAACAGCATCGCCGCCCGGTCCTCCTTCGGAAGCATCAAATTCAACGAATGGATGCTCTTCCACAGCGGCAACGCCATACTCTCCGTGAAATCCGGATCCACCCCCTTCTCAGGCTCCACGCGCAACACGCAGCACCCCATGGGTAAATCACGAACCCGCTCCCCAATCTCATCAAAATGCTTCCAGTCCTCGCCAGAAATACGCGGGAACATCTCAATGAGAAGTCGGCGGAGGGTTTCCTTTTTGCGGAGATGTACGATGCGGGAGGTCCCGACGTAGCCTTGGATGATGGGCATGCCTTCGGATTGGATGCGCCAGCGGCATACTTCGGCGGAGGGGGCGTCTTGTTTCATGTACATGCGGACGCCGCCGTGGACGAAGCGCACGCCGCGGCCTTCGTTTTCGGTGAGGATGTCCCTGATGAGGGAGGTGGTGTAGTAGATGGCTTTGGCGGGTTCGCCGAGGGAGTTGCGTACCATGTAGCGGTTGTCGGGAAAGCGTGTGGAGAGGTGGTAGAATTGCTTGATGTTGGCAATGACGGGGTGTGATGGGTCGAGATACTTGAAGGGTTCTTCCGGGGGGCCTGACTTCTTGGGCTTGCTGACTGTCATTGCGTCGTTGGACTGGAGGAGTGGTGTGGGAGCAACGGCGGGAGTGGACGCGTCGGCGGCAGTTTCGACGGCAGTTTCGGCGGCAGTTTCGTCGGTCTTGACCTTTTTGGAAGCCTGCTGCTGCTCGGCATCGTCATCTACCTCTAGGGCTCGCTTGCCGGCATCGGCGGCGGCCTCTTCTCCGTTGGAGTTGGCCTCGGTCTCGGGGTTGGCTTCAGATGTGGGCTTTGCAGCATCAGCGGCAGCCTCTCTTTCCGCCTGATCACTAGCAATGGACGCCGCAGTGGCAGCTGCATTCGCGCTGGCAGTGGCCGTCTTGGGCGCATTCTCGTTCTTGGTCTTGAAATCCGTCTTCTTCTCCAGCACCGTGATGAAAAAGCCTCCCGTATCCTGCAGGTGAGGATACACGCGCATGCAGCGCTCCAGGGGCAAGTCGTAGCAAATCGTACCCGGGAGCTTGGGGAACATGCTCTGGCAGACCCGTCCCGGCACCACACCCTCGTTCTCCTCACGCGCAAACTTGTCTACCTCCTCCCACGAGCTCCAGATGCGGTGCGCCTTATCCATGATCTTCCACTGCCGCATGCCGGGCCGGCGGACCAGACCCGGGAGCTGATCGCTGCAGTCCAGAATCTCGACGTTCTGGGCGCCCCCACAGCGTTCAATGGCCGAGGCGACGACGGACTCATTCTCAACGGGGTTCATGCTGCAGGTCGAGTAGACGACGCGGCCGCCGACCTTGAGCAGCTGCAGCGCGCGGACGAGGATTCTAGTCTGTGTCGCGTGCAGGCCGAGAGCATTACCGGGCTGCCAGTCCTTCCAGAGGTTGGCATTCTTTCGGAGGGTACCGTCGCCCGAGCAGGGCACGTCAGCCAGGATACGGTCGAACTTGAGATACCGGGGCTTCGCATCGGGATCCGTGGAGGGAAGCTTCAGAGACGGGAACTGCGTGGCATCGTGGTTCGTCACAATCAAGTTCGGGGACGACAATCGCTTGAGCTGATGTACCAGCATGTGTCCGCGCTTGTAGTCCGAGTCGTTGGCGATCAACAGGCCCGTGGCGCGCCCTTGGTCCGAAGGGTCCGCTTCCAGGTCCGCATCGATTTCGTCCTGTGTCTCATCTCCGAGCTGCAGCCCATCCTCCTCAGCGAACTTGCGCAGCACCTTGCGCACACGGGCTTCTTCGCCCTGGTGGATCATTTCGACGAGCTGCGCAGATTTGCTTCCCGGTGCAGCGCACATATCCAGTACCACCATTCCCGGCCGAAGATCCATCAGACAAGGCGGGATCATGCTCACCACCTCTTGTCTGCTAATGTTGCCGACCGTCGTCTCCGAGACGAGGAACTTCTGGAACGCCGAAAAGGGAGGGAACTTGCGCACCACATTCTTGGGCGTCGTCATCCACCACGCAAGCTCGTCTGGGTACCAGGGCACGGGCTTCGGTGCTTCCACGGGCCGTCCGTCTTGATGCTCGATCTTGCTGATCTCGGGAATGTAGCGCGTCTGGAGGAGCCTCTTGACCGACAGAGCATGGCTGGAAATCAGAAGCAAAACATTAGCACGTAGGATCGCAGCAGCCACAGCACTGAACATGATGATTGATGATGATGGATTGAGAAGACGCACCCTCGAGAGCCGGTGAAACGAAAGCTGTTGGGCAGCTCTCGTCTCAGATACTCCCAATACAGCTTCTCCTCCTCCTCCGGGAGCTGCAGCAACGAATTGTAGTAGCTCTCGAGCTTCTCGTTGTTCTTGTCAAACGGGGCATAATCACGCCAGCCGCTGCCGTTGGCAGTCGAGGAATTTCCGCGACCGCCGCCGCCACCACCACGTCGACCTTTGCCCTGAAGTTGGCGGAAGAAAAGACGGTGCCGCATTTAGCTTGATTCGTTGCGAAGACGGCTGCATAGCCATTCATACGGTGTGTGACTCACTCTGAAGCTTTTCTTGCCCATCGTCGCGGATGAGAGAATTGAGTATGGTGTGGTGCAGATCGAGCTTGTCCGCAAAATTTCCAACGGCTAGGGAAAAAATCAGAATTGGAGGGATGCGACAGCGGCAAAGGCGGGACCAGCCGTGGGACGCCACACGCACACATGCGCCATTCCATGCAGTCCGCGTGCATCTAGGTACGTCAACGTCATGATTTATAAACACCTGCATACTCCGTACACCACATGTGTGTGTACATTTGACTATTGACATCTTTACACTTAGCTGTACTTGTAATTAGACGCACATGCAAGTTGCACCCTTTTATTACGTATCCAGTGCTGCGGCCGGCGCAGCCGGACACTCCTTCAGAACCGCCGAGATGATCTATTTCGCGTAAATTTTGCGCAACTACATGCCTTCTCTCCTATGCATTGTACCTATTCCCTCTATAAATGCTCAACTACGTACGCGGATTCCGCAGGAAACTAACCACGCCGCTGCAATAGCCCACCAGATTATCCAATCGATTACACTCCTGCACCTGCTGTGTCTTCCATTCCTCCAATGCGCCCAGCAACACCTCATTCTCCATCACCATGTCAAAATGCAGGCGTAGAAACACCGTCATCCATGCTTGCGTCAGTTCGTAGTCTTTTCTAGCGCGCAGTTGCGCAGTCATGGCCAAGATAAAGTGAAGCAGCTCATTCGACTCCGCGTCTCCCTCGCCCATGGACAGCGACCGGAGCTCCAGATCGGCGCTTGAGGGGGACAAAGACTTGAGATGATCGACAAACTCGCCATCTGCGATTGTGTTAGCCTTCAAGAACAATAGAAAAGTGAAGAGGGTTGGAGACGTCAAGGATGTAAAGTGCACATACAGTCACCAACTTTCGCTCCGCGACGCAGCTTGGACGAAAACTGTTCTTCAAAACGAGCCTTGTCGAGCCTTGTAATTCTCGATTTCGAGTCGTCCTCGTTGCTGACGCCAACAGCCTCTTGTCCGGGTAATCGAGCACCAGGCGTCGAAGGAAGGAAGAAAGGGGCCTTTTCGGGGAGCTTAGGTGCTTCCGTCGGCCGATTTCTTTCCTTTATGAGATCGAGATGTAACAGTGTCTGCCATCGACTTCTGGGGACCAGACTCAGTGTTGTCAATTCTGCGCTCAACTGATCGACAGTCGGTGCAATGATCGCGTCATCGGCTTCCTCCTTGTCGTCCTCATAAGCACCTTCCAGCATGCCTTGATTGCCCTCTCCAGAGACCGTAGGCCCAGACACTTGTCCGATTTCCTTCTCCGAGATCTGTCTGGTGGGCACATGCTTGAAGAGAGTTTTGTTCGTCCATAGGGCAACGCCTGGCTCGTCCTCTAAAGTCGCAGCGAGATACTCGCCCGTCACGGACATGTCGAGAGCTGTGCATGGCTTTTCTAGGCGAATGGCATCTATGAGATGACTGGTGGGCAAATCCCAAACCCTGAGGACGTGGTCGTTTGATGCGGCAATCACCCATCGTCCGTCGTGAGAGAAGCAAATGTCATTTATCGAGTCTGATGGGCCCCAGAATTCACGAATCGTCTTCTTCGTCTCCATGTCGACTACTCGTATTGACAAGTCGTCGCATGCAAACGCCAGTAGATTGTTGGCTGCGTGATACCTGCACGATGTGGGATAGGTCATGGGGGCCCAATCGAGTTGCTCAAGAAGCGTTCCGCTGAGGAAATCCCAGAACTTGATCTTGCCATCTGCCGAGCAGGAGACGATGGTCTTGTTCATCGCGTCAACAACCAGCCCCGTCACAGCCTTGGTATGACTGCCGGTTCCAGCCAGGAACTTTGCCCCGGTACTGGCCTGGAGTTGAGCGACATCATCAGCCTGTCTGAGCTGCTGGAGACGTACTTGTCGAGCCTGCGAGGGTGTCAGTTTCGACGGGAACCTTTGGCGATGATGACCTGATTGCAAGTTGAACATGTCAATCCCGCCCCCTTCAGAGCCCACGACCGCGAACGTTCCGCAGGGGCTGATGGCCACACTAGACACATTGGTACCGTCTCCAGTAGGGAAAGCCCATCGTCCCGCACGCTTGCGACCCCAGAACCAGGTACGGGCGTAAGCATCACCCTTGTGTGCAGTAACAACACTCTCCCATCCAGTCATGCCGCTGATTTCTGCATCTGACTTCTTCTTGCTTTCACCGTGGCCCTTCTGCCAAATGGGTTGATTTCCTGGTATGGCGCCAATGCCGCCGTCTCGATTTAGGGACATGGCTATGCTTGTGATCTCCGGTGCCTTGAGGTCCTCGAGCATTGTTGTGGGCCCATGAGCTAGAGCATTGGACGACAAGATGCCAATCTTCTTCGCCTTTTTGCGCAACTGTCCCTGACTTAATTCAGTGCTCTGGCCATCGCGTCGCAGACTCCATCCCCACAGGCTTCTGTCCCGTCCACCACTGAGAAGCCATTTGTTGCCACCTTCAGAGCCATCAAAGTCCGTAGGTAAGAAACGCAGACAATTGACAGGTCCAGCATGGCCACTTCTGGAGTGGAGGATCCGGGGAATGGAAGAAAATGGAGTTGCATCAAAGATCCAGGTTTTCAACGAGTTGTCGAGACCACTCGACACAACGACTGGCTGGCCGGCCAGAAATTCGACTTTACTAATTCCTCCACGAACGTTTTTCCCGTCACGTGAAGGCGGGTTGTGCGCGCTTCGTAGAACTCCCATGACCCGGCCACCATTATTCAGGTCCCAGAATGTAACATCGCCGGTGGCCTGACTGGCTGTAACCATGACACCGTCCTTCCTGCCATCATGTCCGGCACCAAGGCCATCGGTACGGAAAGAAATGGAGTTGACTGGAGCGTCGAGACTGCCAGCTTCTAGCTCAAGTACAGGCTTGTCGGTGAGAACGTTGGCAATGACGAGCGTACCGGAGGAGTACGCAATAGCCATCAGCGACAAGGCCGTAGTGGGTTCCATGCAGGTGACAGCACCACATTCTGGATTCGGAGGAAGAATTGTGTAAATCAGCTTGCCGGTGCTGACGTTCCAAATTTCCACCCATCCGTCCTTGCGACCCACAAAGATCTTGTTCAAAAATGTCGGCATGCTGATGACACCGCCTGTGATATGATTTCCTCCGTCTTTGGCGGCCATCGTCTGGATTGTTGTGTAATGCTCGAGAGTTTTTGTCGTGAAAATTTCGATTCTCGTCGTGGCACAGGCCACTATCCAGGTTCCAAAGATGAAGATTTGGTGAATTGGTTCCTTCAGATCGGATGGCAGCTCGAGCTCTTGCACTTTCTTTCCTCGCTGGAAGACCCAGAATCCCTGAGGCTGTCCATTGGACGCGTCTCCCCAAGTCGCATATACCTTTTCTTTCCAGGCATAAGTGGCGGTAATGTTGGCTGGGGTCTGAGGTCGGGTCACGAAGACGAGATTGAGACCGCGGCGCAAATCATATGTTTGAAGAGCTTTTCCGACGGAAGTTGTGATTTGAAACGTCGTCTTGCCGAGGGGAATGGATGTGAAAGGCACGCTGGTGGAGGAAACCAGTCCAACAGTCTAAAGTACGAACCCGAGTTAGCCATGTGGTGTTTGGAGTTTTGTGTCAGCGATGGAAGCGTACCCTGAACGGAGCAAAGATGCGAGAAGGATTTGTGCCATCATCGACAGTAGTTGCAACCGATGACACCTTCTGGCGCTTGGCCAGCGGACCGTCGGATTTGAAGTGCGGCATCGTTGGCTACCACAATGAGCACATAAGAGTCTTTGCTGCCTCGCGATGCATGGCTTTCGAGCTGGTCTCTTTGCACTTGTCGCCGAAAACTTTGGGCGGTGAGACGACTGAGAGAAATTCTGCCGGCCTGACCCCACCTCACGCTCGGGTGGCTAGGTACCTGCGGTCTACTCCGTATGTACATACAGTACCTATATACATAAGTAAATTAAGTAGTCAGCCTAATAATAGCGAACACGACGATTCAAGCGTGGATGGCTGGATGACACGAGGGGTCATGACTGCATGTCTGATGTCTCCTCCGGGTTCTTCTTGTCCAGAAGAACAACGTCAAGTGCGGAAGAAACGCATCGCCAGTGCGACTGAGGGCGTCAGGCCGAGCCCGGGGGAAGGGACAGCCAGCAGACAGGCGACTAGCGCTGTACCACTCGGGGTTACAGCGGATGCACAGCGGATGCAGCAGTCCAAGGCCAGCAGCTGAGCCCCTGCAGCTCGGCGCTGCCGCCGTTGAACGTCCACAGGGAATCACGACATCAGAATCCAAATCGCTCCATCGACGCCGAACGAGTCTTGTGGCTTGTTTGCTGCCTCTTCCCCCATTCGAGATAAATGGGCAAACAACAGAGGTTGATCAAGGCGAAGAGAAATTTCTCCTTCTTTCCTTGCGTTCCTGCTAGGCCACAAGTCGGGCCTGTAAAGTTGTAAACCCAAGCGACTGCGCTCCTTCCCACTTTAAGATTCCCACTTCCCTTTGAGCTTCTCCGCCCGCTCCTCCGCCCGCTTCCGGAAAACTCCATCTGCACCCATCGGCGCATCTTGCATAATTCGACGAAACCCACGACTCAGTCCGAGCTGGTCTGGAAGCTGCGCTGGACCACCTGCTCTGTTCGGCGCCTCTGTAGTCATCCGTGGTGTCCTTAAGAGCTTTCCGATCCCAGCACTCTGGAACCCAAATTGCTATACAGGTACAGGCAGCGGCGCCTTGTACACAAGACGTCTCTCGAGCATTATCATCAACTCACTCGCTTTGGCACGAGCACCCTGAACACTTCGTCTTCTGTCCGCGGGTGCGATTCGGGGCACATTTTCGCTCCCTTCTCGGTCTCATGTCTTCCAGCAGAGGAGGAACTGCCGGCGCGCCATCGGAGCCAGGACATTCCAATGCCACCAATGCACCCGTCACAACCTCGCCATCAATAGGACCAATGGCAAACACCCAGCACAGTATCGTTTCCCGAGACCCGCACTCGCAGCCGCTCGACTTGATCAGAAGGAATCAACGAACCGATACCAACATGCGCGCTCAGCCTGATCGATCTCGAAGCAGAGCTAAGAGACGCTGTAGCGGCAGCACCGCAACCAGCACTCATAGCCAGGGGAGCGACCGTGGTCCCTATCGTGAAAAGGAGGAAGGTGCGACGATACCGCCGATCTCAACATGACATCATCGGCTGTATACTGACATGCTGTTAGCGAAACCTGCACCCTGGGGCACCATTGGAATATGTGCTTTAGATATTAAGGCAAGAAGCAAGCCCAGCAGACATATTCTGAACAGGCTTATCGCAAATCGGGATTTTGATGTTGTGGTTTTCGGCGACAAAGTCATACTCGATGAAGGTTCGTCACAACATTACCTCATCGTTGATCAGGAAGGGAAAATGGAATAACAAATCGCATACGGAGTACTGACGCATCGCATTTATGCAGAGGTGGAGAATTGGCCCATGTGGTAAGCTGCATGACCGGGACCAGCGTCTGGTATGAGCATCGTGGCACAAGTTGACTAACCCAAGACACCAGCGATTACCTGATATCTTTCTACTCCGACGGTTTCCCCTTGGAAAAGGCCATTGCATACGTCAAAGCGAGGAAACCTTTTTGCGTAAACGATGTTCCCATGCAAAAGGTTCTCTGGGACAGGCGCGTGTGCCTTCGTCTTCTTGACAAAATACATGTTCGAACTCCGAGGCGTTTGGAGGTGAATCGCGACGGTGGACCGCAAGTGCTCACCCCAGAGATAGTCAAGCATATCAAGGAAATTTCCGGCGTGTCCATCGAACCTCTCAACTCGGCAACAGCAAAGCGGCCGGAAAAGGTGGAGCTACTCGATGATGGTGACACTTTAAGCGTTGATGGTGCCTTGCTCAAGAAACCATTTGTTGAAAAACCGACCAGTGGCGAAGATCACAACATCATCATCTACTTTGCCAATAGCACGGGAGGTGGCGCTCGGAAGCTGTTTCGTAAAATCGGCAACAAAAGCTCCGACTATGTCGCCGATCTGAGCATTCCACGAGCAATCACTGAGCCGGAGGGAAGCTACGTTTACGAAAGCTTCATGCAGGTGGACAATGCTGAAGATGTAAAAGCGTACACAGTCGGGCCAGAGTACTGCCATGCTGAGACGCGAAAGTCTCCGGTGATTGATGGCATAGTAAGGCGCAATACTCACGGAAAAGAGATTCGATACGTTACTAGTCTAAGCGCCGAAGAGCGAGGAATCGCAAGCAGGATATCAACAACTTTTGGCCAGCGGGTGTGTGGCTTCGATCTGCTTAGAGCCGGAGGCAAAAGCTATGTCATTGATGTGAATGGATGGAGTTTTGTCAAAGACAATGACGACTATTATGAGCACTGCGCCAATATCCTTCGAGAGCTTTTTGTCAAAGACAAGCTTCGACGAGACGGTGCCGCATCACCACCTCTGCCCTCACCAGAGGCACCAGACGCCGACTCCATGTCCCGAAGCGGCCATCATGGCCAGGAACATGAACAGCAGCCGCGTTCGACATCGATGAGTAGCGGTGCTCCTCGGGGCCAGGCCAGTCTCGATCTACAGAGGGGCAATAGCAAGTCCAGAAACATGAGTGTGGTTGCATCACCCCGCTCAGACAGCACCTTCGCTTCTGCTCGCACAAGCACTGCAACGAGCCCCCTGCTTCCACCATCGGCAGATGCCACATTGCCTAACATGTCGAATGCTGCGTCTACAGTTTCCGTTCAGTCTGAGATCGCGACTGCCATGCCAGGTCACGTGTCAAGTGAAGAGACGCCAGCCGCGCCCCCGCCTCCTCCCAAGCATTCGTGGAAATTGAAAGGCATGGTGTCCGTCATCCGGCACGCCGATCGCACACCCAAACAAAAGTACAAGTTCACCTTTCATACAGACCCTTTCATCGCTCTCCTCAAAGGTCACCAGGAAGAGGTGCTGCTGATAGGAGAGCCTGCTCTCGCCAGCGTTATTCAGGCGGTCGACCTGGCCTACGAAGCGGGCGTTGAGGATCTTGGGAAGCTCAAGGCTCTACGAAATGTACTAGTGAAGAAGGGCAGTTGGGCGGGTACCAAGGTCCAGATCAAGCCAATGTTTCGACAGAAACGAACGGAGCCTTCATCTGACCTTCTCGAACCTCCTTCTGCCATGCAGGAGAGCGAGGCAGCGGGCTCGGACAAGGCAGGATCCGAGGGGGCAGACTCTGGAGAATGCGATGGCATCGACCGCGCCGAGGCGTTTACTGCAAAGCGACACGATTCACTCTCTGGAGTGACCATGTCAAAATTCACGGCGGCAGAAGAAAGCTTGGTCCTGGATAAGCTCCAGCTCATCGTCAAGTGGGGAGGTGAGCCGACTCACTCAGCACGCTATCAGGCACAGGAGCTAGGAGAAAACATGCGCAACGACCTCATGCTTCTCAACAGAGACATTTTCGAAGAAGTGCACGTCTTCAGCAGCTCCGAGCGGCGTGTCAGTGCGAGCGCTCAGATATGGGCGTGCTCGTTCCTGGGCAAGAACGACATCCCCGAGGGCTTCATCACCACTCGAAAAGACCTTCTCGACGATTCGAATGCTGCCAAGGACGAAATGGACAAGGTGAAGAAGAAGTTGAAGGGCCTGCTGAGAAAAGGCAATGAACGGCCAGCTCAGTTTGCCTGGCCCGACAACATGCCCGAGCCCTCGGAAGTGCAAACACGCGTCGTACAGCTGATGAAATTCCACAGGCGCGTTATGCAGCACAACTATGGTAAACTATTTGGCGGGACTACGCCGTCTCTCGGCGCCATATCGAATCCAAGTTCAGAACGACTGAGCACGGAAGGCTCAACGACTTCGATCTCTTCCTTGTCCCAGGCGAACGCAATTAATAGCATACAGCCGAGGTGGTGTAGTGGAGAAGACGCTGAACTCTTCCGAGAGCGATGGGAGAAGCTTTTTGCTGAATTCTGCGATGGTGATAAGGTTGACCCGAGCAAAATCTCAGAACTGTATGATACGATGAAGTTTGATGCGTTGCACAACAGACAGTTCTTGGAATGGGTGTTTACACCCCCCAAGAGCATGTTGGAGGAGGAGTATGCTTCGAAAGATGGCAAGACCAAGGACTCGGACGATACGAGCAAGAGTTCGGAAGAGGCCAAGAGCGAGCAGAAGAACCCACCGAGCAGCAGCCCCGAGGGCTCCGACAAGACGGATTATTCGAATCGTTCCGTCCGAAAGCTATTCCGCCGACGGTCATTCTTGAACAACTTCAGGCTTATGAACGACGAAGCGCCTCCTGAACAGTATTTCCGGCTCTACAAAGGTACCAATCAGGCGGCGACTAAGGACGACCCACGAACCGAACCATTGCAGGAGCTTTATCGGCTGGCCAAGATTATGTTCGACTTTATCTGTCCTCAGGAGTACGGCATCTCGGATAGCGAGAAGCTCGAAATTGGATTGCTCACGTCGTTGCCGCTTTTGAAGGAGATTGTCCAAGATCTAGAAGAGATGCAAGCGTCAAACGACGCCAAGGCCTTTTTCTACTTCACTAAAGAGTCTCACATCTACACGCTGCTCAATTCCATTATTGAAGGTGGCATAGAGACCAAGATTAAGCGCAGTACGATTCCGGAACTGGACTATCTCTCACAGATATGTTTCGAACTATACGAGTCCGAGACGAAAGCGCCGTCCGAGAGTGCCATTAGCGATGAACCGACGTTTACATACAGCATCCGCATCAGTATCAGCCCCGGTTGCCACGTTTTCGATCCCCTGCATGTGCAGCTCGATAGCCGACACTGCATCGGGTGCGCGCCAAGACGTAGCCTGACTCCACACATTGACTGGCTGCAGGTTGTCAAGACATTGCGTGCCAAGTTTAACCAGTACGCCTTTTTATTTTTCAATGTCCATTTCCCCAAATCTTTTGTCCTTCCCTGCGTAAAGTATGAAATGGCTTTGCTAATTGCCTCTCTCTTCATCTGATAGGGTTAAATTGCCAAAAACCTTCCTGGCAGTCAATCTGTCTGATGCTTTCAGTTTTGAGGAGCAGGAACGAATGGCAAACGAGCCTGATGTGCTGGAAATGAAGAGCAAAGACATGCCCTCTGGCGATGCCGAGTCCACCGACATAGACACTTTGTCGAATCCAGTCAATGAAGATGCGCCGCAAGCATGATTCCATCAGACGTGCAGTCTGATGATTACGTGATGTGCTTATCCCATGGATGGAGAAACATAGGCGGGCATTACGACATTGGGCGCAAGCATAAAGCACCGTACATGATGCAGTACATTTATGTTACCGACCTGCAGAAAGTAGACATAATTTTTAGTAGTCACGCCCAAAGAACATGATGTCATTGAAGTGTTTCTCTTTTGGTCAAGTGACGGCGCAATATTGGCGAATGTTGCCCTTTCGCGCAAGTTGAGACACATAGGATGGACGCTGTCCACGCATCTGTCAGCAAGTCAGCACTGAGGACATTGACAAGAGCATCCTACCAGCTGAATGTCTCTGCCCGTAATATTTCCACGCGCACGGCGCAAGGAGTCTCGTCACCCACGAGGGAGTGACAAGGTCCGAGCAGAAAAATTAA
>QEQW01000327.1:0-29564 GCA_004016085.1 Claviceps quebecensis
AAATGATTAGGTCTATGCACGGGTACGATCACCGGCAATGATGAAAGAAGCTATCAAAAACTAGAAGTAGCCTGCTAAAATGAAGTCACTACGTAAAAACCACCAGGGAATGAGGGAATTGATAGAAAAGGACGCGGATAAAGCCGTTGATGACTTGTTTTAAGAGACGATAGAAAAGAAAAAAGCAATGATGGTAAACCCACAACATGCAGAAAGGAGGTCGTGCTGTACGGAGAAGAAAGAAGAAGTCGTGTCCGTGCTTGGTATACACAAGGAAATGTAAATCTAAAACAACATGGTTAATTCTCGTATCGAGCGGGAATCGCGTCAACTAATACTCATACGTACGAAACTATACAAGTCGACCTACATAGGTACGTATGGAGTAGGGTGACGTTCCCGTCAAGAACACTGCCACCCTCAATCTGTTAGATTCTCCGCGGCGGCGGCTTCCCGCACCCAGGAAAAAGTCATCCGGTGTAAATCGCGCACGGGAGATAATGGCCTTGTTCATGTGGGAATCCGGAGGATCCCCCTGGCTATAGTTACTTTTCCTGCCTTTTTTTCCCCCAACAAATGTGGCAAGCTTCGGGCTGCCAAATGCTTGGAATGTCGCCACCTCCCGCCGATGACTTCGTACCCCGGGACGCGAGGGCATTGCATTGCTTTGCTCTGGACACAGTAGGTACATCCTCGAGTGTGACAAGGTTGAGACAGAAGCTGAGAGAAAATGTCCATCGGACTCATGGAGAATGAGATGGCTCATTTCCCCCCTTTTCTCCGCAATAGGTAGCCGAAACTGCAATGCATATGCATCACTACGGCAGCCATGTGCATGTGTACACATCAGACTTTTCTCACAAAAAGCCACAGTTACACTGGAAGCACAGTGACACCTCGCGGCGAGCGACAAGTAATATGCACGCTCTGCAACGACAGCATGGCTTGCAGGAGACGATTGGAAGATGAAATTGGATGAAATTGTCCGACGCGTACGTGCATGTTCAGCACATGCATCTCACGCGGCACAGCATGTTGGGACTTGTGTGCTTGAGCCTTGAGGGATTCCTTGTCTCGCCAGCAACCAACGTGGTGCCCAACTGGTTACTGGTGTACATATGTTGTAATGTCGTTTCATTCCTGCGTGGCGTCTCCTTTCCAGGCGCTGGCACCAAAAGAAAACCCTGCGTTTGGTTCTGGGAGGGCGGCGGGGGGAGAAGTGAAACAGTTTGACTGAACTTGTAAGTCTTGACACGGATGGAATGGATGGAATGTGGTCCCTTTGATCGCTATGTACTTTGCCAGGAGGAATTCTCTCGGTCCAAAAAAGGTCTCATCTGTCCCGATTCGGAACGGACGAGAGTATGTACATATGTATCCTGTTGGAAACCTTTGCAGTCTGCACATGTGTGTTGATGAAGCAGCCGGAGCCTTTCGGGAGAAGTGTATGTATAATGTAACTGGGAACTTTGGGAAGTTCCTGCTGCGATGATACTGAAACAGTGGTCACTACCTTGCACTTCACTTTTTGAGTCTTGACCCCGTCTTGTTCAGGCTCTGTTTAAGACATTCCTTAGCATGAAGAAAGTAAAAAAGAAAAGGAAAGAAAAGAAATCACCAAAAAGAGGTTTCGGCGTTGGCGGAACTCGCTTCATGCGGAGTCACAGTACGGAATGGTAGACTGCATAAAAATGAAGGAAACGGAATGAGGGGAAGATGCCGGGCAGGAAATCAGCTGTACAAAGACAGACTCACGAGTCACCAATAGGCTGCGGACTGGTGGACCAAAGACTACTGAAAAGGACAAGCTCATCGAGCTGAGTGAATATGTATTCCCAATTCCCACAGTCCGACTCCTCTGGCCATGTTTGTATGTATAGACGTCCAGTAGTAAGTACTCCACGTCCGGTCCATTGCCGGTCCATTGGGTGATCAAGACGCCGAAAATGGGCCATCATCGGGGAACTCAATCGATCCTTTGTTTATGACCTTCCTTCGTCCTCGAGGGAAGAAGAAAAAAGGCCCGAGGCTAATAGCACCATGAACGGGCTGATGACTATCGTCTGGTCTGCTTGACCTGGTCCGATATTATCTGCTTTGTTGTTAGAGACTCTGCTGCATATCAGACTTCAGATATGCTCAGTATGTACTCCGTAATCACTGTATGTATGCAAGTCCATGACTAATGCTCCCGGTCTCTGCCGCTGATGGAAGGAAGGGGACCGATAGTTGCGGACATGTAGTTCGGTTGGGATGAACTCAGTTAGGCGTCGGGCATCCAAAAGGTTGATCGAGAGATCCGCGCAGGGTCACAAAGCTACCGTGGTCCGTAAGATGAAGCAACAGAGGTTCAAAGGTCACACACCAGGGAGACGTTTCAATTGATGAATAGAAAAATTGTGCCAGAGGCTAGCTACGCGATGAGATTCATCATTCGGGTATTGACCCCAGGTCCACGTGTATAGCACGGCTGGCCAAGTTGACGAATTCAATGTACTCCGTATTTATACGCTCAACATACGGAGTACAGAGTGCACACTACTCCGTACTCCGTACTGTGCTCGTAGTTTAGCCTGAAATACTCCGTCCATTGACAAGTTGTCTCGGTGCCTTCAGTCAGTACTTCGTGAATGACAAGTTAGACTTGGCATTTTTCTATGTATTTTATTTTAGAGAAAAAGTGCCGAGAAATGAGCATGTAGCTATGTTACCAGTCACGGCGACGTACGTCAGTGTTGATTGAAGCGGGCATTTGCATTGGCGGAGTTATGCTGTCACGACCACAACCCGTTTTCGGGTTTGCATCATTATGCATTGCCATGCTCAAAAGTTAAAACCAGCCAACGGACGGCTCTGACCCGAATGGCTCTGGATGAGACAAGGATGTGCGTGGCAGAGAGCGTCCTTACACGCGGAGTATTTTGGAAAAGGCGAGAAGGGGGGCGTGTACTCCGTAAGGGTAGAGTCAGGACCTATATTCAGACTTACCAGTACTCCGTACATGCATAAAATACCTAGTCTGTGCCTTGTTGTGGCCAAAAACAAGAGGGTCGCCTCGAAAATATGAATAGACAAAAGTTCAAAGACTTTTATATATCATCAAGAGCTCAATATGCTGTTGCGCACAGATGGTGCGCCGAGGTCGGGTGATTGAATTTGCTCGAGCCAACCACAGTCGTAGTCAACGTTTTGATAACAATTTTGAAGTCGCAAACCCGCCCTCGACCAACCTATTCCGTGGAACCCCAATCTCTGCCAAGGCGCAGGTCGTATAGCCGGATGGATAATTGATACCCGCCGATGGTGATGTGAAAATAGACAAAGAAAAAATCCACATGTTACTCTCCGGAGTCCGGACTGCTAGGCTTGGTGAGAAACTTGCATGAAGCAGTGGAAGCGACTTACTTGTTTCTGCCTCCTCAGGTAATTTAAGCCGTCAAATGTTTGCAAGGTCTTCCTTTGATAGTGATCAAAGTCAAAATACCGGTCATATTAGCAGTTGAGTGCTGCGCTCGTCCGAATATCAGAGATTTGGTGGCAAATTGCTTTCAAGCTTCCCCTTTGTGGCGAAAAAGAATGTGTTCAGGTCTCTTCCATCTACGACGATGCCGCTATGACTTGAGGTGTTTGCATTGCCACATTGCTTCTTGAGCTGCTGACGTGTTATTGCATCTTCGTCAGGAAAGCGTATTACAAGAAAACGGAGATAAGACAATCGGCATCTATCCGCGACAGCTCTGATTCCTGCGGCTGTCCACAATACCTCGCCCAACAAGTGCATACAATTATAAAGCGTCAGATAGACGTGCCTGCTTATTGTAGGACAACTTAGGCGACTCCGGCAAAGGTTTCAACTTGGTTATGACTCTTGAATATCGAGGGCGGTGGAAGCTCACGGCAAATGAGCTGATGCCGCCAGCGTCGTCGATGGCATAGGAAAGATCGCTGTGACGTTTTATTTGTTGTGCTTTTTGTTCCTATATTGGTTCCATCCGCGGTCCCTGCGCCTGTCACTGTGGCGTGATCGAATGCGAACGGGGAACCTCCTCGACCGAGATCAGGTCAATGCTATTGATGTGGCGATTTTACAGACTCAGCCTTGATGCGCAGGCTCTCACTGTATGATGTGTGTAGGCGTGTGCAAGCACGAGGAAGAGATTGTGACCACGAAAATATCCCTTAGCTCAGAACGCACAAATCGACTCGGTCCAAAACAACCACATATGCATATATCCTGAATCTACATGGTGGCCGATTTGGCGTTTGTTTTGATGAGTAACTCGTATCTCTTCCTTGCTCCCTGCAATTGACAAGTCGTTTTCTTCCGTGATCTGGTTAAGCGCTTCTGATGTTCTCGCCATGGAGACTTGTTGAGCCCGGAGCGTGCTCTATCTCATGGCCTCTCTCGTCAAGGAAGTACAGGTATGTATGTATTGGCAAACTTCACTGACTGACACCTCCGCTTTTCGTCGCGGAGTTGCATTCTCAACCCACATCGGGAGTAATAACCTTCATTAGGGCTCAAACTGCTGCCCCCTGCAACCTGACACAAAGACAAGAGACGAGTTGTTGCGTGTGATAGTGCCATTTGACCAATTCTTGTGCAACCTTGTCCCACCAGTCCCAGCTGTGAAACAGGGGGCAAGTACGGATAAGGACGGATCGCAGCTCTCATCAGTCCCCGTTGAAAATTCAGACAAAAATCTACGGAGTACGGAGTAGTTCTCGGGACCCAGCCTTAGTCGCTGAGCAATTGCCTATTCGCATAGCTACTCCGTAGATCAAGGAAGAACACCCCTGGTAGGGCGGTTGTGGTAATAGTCCCGACTCCCGGCTGGCCTATTATCAGTCGTTCTGCATTTGACTTCTCGTCGGATCAAAGCAAACGAACGATCGAAAGTCGGGAGTCGTCAATTGCGTAGGGACGAGCAACATACAAATGGTCATGTGATCCGGGATATAAGTAGACATGATACTCCGTATACTCCGTGGACCGGAGACACGCACGTTTTGTTGCGTTATTGCCAGTACGCCTCCTCCTGTGTTTGCCTATCGGAATGAGGGACAAGGAAAATACCTAATGGCAATACCCATCGTCAGACGAGTGGGTTACATTCGAAATGGACCTTGACCAGGTGGACGCAGTGCTACCGTGCAAGGTCGCAAAGTCTAATAGTCAGAAAGGGTTGAATCGACTTACTCGTGTACATTCGTAAAGGATTTCGACATGGACTGGCAACTTGCAAGGCGCTTGTGAACAGTTCCATCACACAAAGGAACGTGGAAAGGCAAAGACAAGACGCAAAGATAGATGGTGCAGAGCGAGTACTTCAGAGCTTTGATGCAGTCAGTCCTGTGCTTGCATTATTGTCCCGCGTCGACTGTCTTTAATAGTGTTAGTCACTTGAGTTGCAGGTGACAGGTGGCAGGAAGATGGCGCCAAGGCAGATGCGGCTGCACGCGGCTGGTGATCCGAGCAAATACTGAGTGGGTTTATTTCTTAGTTTGATGGCCCGTGTACATACCTACCTATGTAGGTACTATAAATTACATACCTACGTACCTGATATCGACAGTAAGAAGGGAAGGAAGCAAGCCGCGACAGGTGGCAGCAGCTGAAGTAAGTCATGACTCGGCGTTCGGCTATGCGATCAAGGTGGGGCGTAGCGAAGCCACCTGCACGTGAGTAGAATAGGCACTAATAAGGTAAATACCTAGCTGAGTACTCCGTATGTATGTACATGGTACCTTTGTTGAATCTTGAAATCGAGCATTCAGACTTCAGACTCCAGAGGCTTACTGTCCACAAGCTTCATCCAACATCAACGAGTGTCCGCTGTCCTCCACTACCCTCTCCTCGATCAACTGATTACTCCGAGGTACTAGATGATGTCTTGAACAAGTTGTATTTCTTTCCGTTTTCCCCAAACAATCACCTAGCTTCCAAGGGCAGGCAGGGTCAATTTTGATGTCCATGAGGTCCATGACACATGCACTTCACGATCGAGCATCAAGAGGTCAAGCCCAGGAGCACTGGTACACGACATCGGAACATTCCTGCATACCTGTCACAGCCATATGTATTGACCCTTTCAGTTTGGAGTATGAGGCCATCTTGGAGCCGTGTACCTCATTGTTGACTAAACCAAAGGCGAGCAGGTGATGACAATCATGTCACGTTGAGGCCTTGCGCAGCTTGTCAGCGTTTTGGCACGCTCCTGATTCATCCTAGGCATAGAAACTGCCTGCTGACTCCAAGAGATGACCGGTCACCAAAGTGCTTCCCGTCACTCAAGCTCAGTGTGCCAGTGTGCTCGTTGCACGATTTCGCTGCTGTACGGAGTAGGTACCTACCTATATCTAGAGCAACGGAGTTTGTAGGTATTTCGCCATCTTTTCGGCATGTCCCGAATGCTTCTTTTCCCCTCAAGTGCTCGCCGCCGATTCTAATGAGCAGTCAAGACAGGGCGAGACCTCCACTCCACATCTGGACGGATGAACGGTTGGCCTGGATCTACGGATTTCCATCCTATACCGGTCCCACGTCAGGTTATGTGCGACCCCCTGAGAATAAAAAAGCTTGCCCGTCAGTCTCCGACACAGCCTGTCCTTGTGGGTGTTTCATGCCTTGTAGCAGAGTCCTTGGCTCTGTCAGTACCCTCGTTTCCGGAGAAACATGGCGCGTGAGCTAAGAATCATTGTATGACGGAGTACAGAGTACACAACTGCCATAGACACCTCGCATGCTGTCAGCCAACTCCCTCAATGCCGCGTTCTACTACGGAATATATCTCGTCCTACGGGCCAAGTGGCAACGACAAAGACGGGGAGCTTCGATATTCGAAACTTCGAAGCATCCCTGGCCTTGGCACGCCGGGTCAGTCTCCATTCTTTCGAAAAAAAAACCCCCCCCCCAGTGCTCGGACGTGATGCCCATACATAACCCGTCGATCCACTTGAGGATTCCGGACTTTGGCTCAGATAGGCCCCAGTCTCGTAGTCTGTAGCCTGCCCGTTCCGCGCGGTGACCCTCGGCAGCCAACAGGGGGTTCCCTGCATTCCCAGTACGGAGTAAGTGCACAAGGCAAATGCCTCACAGCGTCCTCAAGAAGCCAAGTCTGCGCCTCTTGCTCAAGTATACCTCGAGGACTACTCCGTATGTACCAGCGTTGCAACGTGCGATATGCGGCGCAGCTGCAGCGCCAACCGATTACTCCAGTATACCTAACATATACTCCGTACTGTATGAGCTCAAATATCCTTGCACATGATGAACAGCAAACCATGGATGTACCGCGCGATATTTCTGTACTTTGCACATGCACATGCGCTGGCCTACCAGAAGCTCAGAGACATATGTACCTACTCCATAGTAGATGTAGAGATACCTATGTACCTAGATATCTGACAAGGATTATCTACCATGGACCGCGATCCCTTGGCGACGAGTGGCTCTGCAGTATCTGGTACTCTACTCCGTATACTGCCTTTTGATACATTATTATTCCCAAATGCCTTTGAAATGGGTACATAACAATACGGAGTACATGCCGCAACTCCCGTCGTTCCCGCTTTCGCCTTCGCAGGCAAACTGCGACACATGCGATTCCACCAGTGACGAAGCGCGCCGTGAACGCTTAATGGCGAGTCTCCTGAGATGCTGCCTTGTTTCATGAAGACAGAAAGAATTGATATGCATCCAAATGTACGGAGTACATGCATAATAAATGGTGAGAGTGGGCGAGAGGTGTTGTCAGTGGTCACTGACCGAATATACAAATCAGGTACACAAGTCGCGGCCCACAACGCCCACGATCTTGAGCCTTGCATACCTCTTTCTACTGTCAACTTATGTCACCCTTTCTTTTTTTTTCTTGCCGCAAGACATTCACTTGGTTTCAAGGCACAGACACGCACAGCCTCGTTTGGTTATTGTCCAACAGTGAACACAGGCCGGCCAGGCTTTTCATGAATCATCTCAAGACGCAAGAATCTACCTAGTGAAGGCAGCTTTGGCTAGTCAAGATTGGTGTACGGAGTATAAGCTGTCCCAGTTTCACGACTGACCACTACTGATATTGTCGTGCGTCTCATGATGCATCTCGTCTCCCCCTCGACTCCAACTTGCGCGCGTCAGCTGTTAGTGTTCCTCCCAAGCGAACACTCTACGGAGTAAGTGACCATTCGAACGAACAACTAAATAGGAACGGCCTGGGGTGAGGAGCTAGCCTTTGTAAGCTTCTACACACCGCACGTGCAGTCGCCTGTTTCAGACAGACCAGACTCAAGTCTATGAAAGCTTTGTTACGGAATCGAAGAGCCGCTTGGGCCGTCCAAGATCGAAGAAGCTATCCTTGAAAGACGGAACAGTCCCTTCTCCTCCCCCGTAGTCGTTGAATCCACTGGCTCCATTATTTACTAGTCGAGTGACTTGTGTTTCGGCTGTTTCGATCGACTCGGGAGCGAGGCACGTCAATGCGAACGGCCCACTACTTAGCATCAATCGGTGCCAATGAGTCTGTCATGTTCTGTCCTTGTTGATTTGGTATCTACTCGTTTGGAGGGCCAGTACGGAGTAGTACAAGTTACAACAGCTCGGCATTGCTCCCATGTCTTTTTAACTTCCCAATTATATGTTGCAACAAATAGCAGCGGATAGCCACATCGAAACATCAGACGTCTCTGTTCATTGTCACATTGTGTCGACCACTGCCTATCTTGGCATACATATCTTGGCCTACAGGGGATTTATGCAGAGAGTTGCCGAGCCACTTGTTATGTGCTGTCTTTTATGCACGACACGCCTCCAATTATACGCTTAACTGGTTCCTCAGCATATCGGCTTTTTGGACATTACAGACCCTTGGAAGGCCAGTTCTCCCTGCTCTTTGTCACTTTCGTTGATCTATTAAACTGGGCGTCATCGGATTTCTGGACTGGAACTACTCGACTTGAACCATTTATGATTTTGGGCAGGCCATCCCAGAAGTAACGCTCTTCTCTTTGTTGCTGGCCGTCGTCTGTGCGTTTTCTAGCTAGAACAAAATGGACGTTACTTCACTGCTGAATCAATCGGCAGCAGCATCGAGACATTGCGACTTCTCCACAAGGGGGAATACACCGTCATCTTGTGTCTTGACCCAAGAAAAGCTGTTGTCTGCGTCCCTACCTACGCCGTCGCCCGACAGGACAACACCACAACAGGACTGGGATTCGATATCGTTCAGGAACCGAAAGCCATGGAGCGCAGGTGGTTACGCACTTCCGCTGCGCAATGAACCCAAATTTCGGTCCAACTCGATATTTTCTCTCCGATCGACAAGCGAGAACCCCGACTCGGAGAGCTCCTATGAATATACCGCCATGGAGAGAGGAAGGCAATCCAGAATGGGCTCCGTGGATTCCGCGTCAATCGATTCGGAATTACCTCACTCCTATCTAGTACCTGCACGAAAGCCTCAAAGCCAGTGAGTTGGGTCACTGTTTTCGACGCTCCTTGAACATTTTGTTTATTTGGCTAATCCGCTTGGGAGACAAAACTATTGGGATGAATCAGACACGCCGGATCCAGTTGGCCACAAGTTGTCCGACAGTCACAGCAGTCTATCGTCCTTTGCCTCATGGAAATCTAGATCTCACTCCAGGATGTCCTCCGTCACAACTCTGAGCGGTGTTCACAGTCATCGCCAATCAGAAGCAGAGTTGCCTTCGCTCGAAACTACCCTGTCTTCGTGTAGTGAATCACACCAGAGATTGAGTTCAGCAAGCAAGGCACGCCAGTCAACAAGCACCCGACCGTTGCCGTGCTATCAACACGTTGTAATGACTTCTCCAGAGAGACCTGGAAGTCCTTCAGACGCCGTCTTGAATATGAACAACGCGAACAGACCACACATGGTCGCGTCTTCCGCCAGGTTAGTATTGCGTAAAACGCTATCTCACTTTGACTTGCTGCCCTTCCTCATCTGGTTATGATGGACCACCGGATTCTGCCCGTATCTTGCATAGATGCAAAGATGATTATGCACAAGTCGTACGTAACAGGCCAGTGGTCGTCTGAAACACGTGAAGGCTGCCTGATTGGCTGGAGCAGAGGTGAATCACAGTTGCAAAAAAAACATCGCTCACCACTCAACACGTTTGACGCATCTCACAATGAGTAAATTCCACTGGCCTTGATTATGGATCATTGCGCGCAAAATGTATTTTTCCTCACCTTTTTTTCTCCTATTCATCATGATTGAGTTCCTTTCGCTCCGATCAAGTGTTCGAGCTTAGCTCAAGCAATTACTTCTTTCCTGATTCTCATACGAATCGTTCTTACAAGTCGCTGTTACACTCTTTTTTCGCCCAAGTTTTCCGCTCAAGCTCCTTCGAACTAATTCCTTGGTGTCTAGTGATCTGACAAACAGACCATCCCACTCCACTGTTTCTTCAAGATCCCACAAGCGGGCTATCTCGGCCCCAGACTTCTCTCCCGCAGCCAATTATAGGTCGTCCAGACACCTAAGGCCCGTTCTAGCAGCCCCAAGAGAAGTCATGGCTGTCTCGGAAGACAAAACTACACAGTCTACGGCGCGGCATGAGTTCTCGCATGGGGTATTAAACCCCATGCGTGAATATTCTGAAGCTGAACAAGGACTAGGTCTTCCAGAACATCAGAGTGAGGGAAGCCATGCATCTAGGCACATGCGCACGCCTCCCTCTCCCACCGTTGCCGCGAGATTACGTGACTACAGGACGGGCTCGGCAAACCTATCATCCAACATGACAGATTACCTGGCCGAGGACGACGAGGAAAAGCCCGTCTGCATGTTTGTGGACGACTGCGACACGGGATCACAGCTTCGCAAAGCCATCTCACATTTGTTCGGTCGCAACAAGACTTGTACACTCAAGATTCCAAAGATGGTATGGGTGTACTACTGCCGCAAGCACTATCAGAGAGTCCGTTATCGAAATGCGAGAACGTACCCTGTCACGCAGATGGAACTTGTGGCAACCCAGATCGAGCGTCTCAAGGCCTGGAGTGACGAAAATCAAGCTAGGGGAAAAGGCGCATACATCAGGTCATGGACATTGTCGTTGCGAAAGCGAGAAGAGAAGAGACTCAAAGGAGGCAAAGGGCCAAACGACGATGACGATGACGGATCCGCCGCCGTTGGGCCCAGCCATATTCCCGCGTGGATCATTGATGAGCTTGGCGATGGGTTTGACACAGGTCGCATGTTCGGCATCGCCGCTCGTCTTCGTGAAGAGATTGAGAGCGGTGCTCTGAATCAAGTGCCAGAGATTGAATTCCTCCCCGACATCGTTGACGATGATGGCGAAAAAGACGATGGTAGGCCTGCACGACATCGACGACAGACTGGGTCAATCAGCACGGCAAAACATTCTAAACGAAAGGCGTCCGGTTATGGCGTCGTGACCGAACATATCCCCACGTATGGGGGCGAAATGAGCTATCAAACTCAGCACTCCACCGATGAGGCCATCAACATGAGTCCTTCAGGCAAACGGCCTCGCACTGTTCGACCTGACCCGTTCGCGCACAATCCCCAACCGTCGTCAGATTTGCATGGTCAATATGCGGCACAGCCGCCGGATCCCTATATGGCGCCAGCGCCTTCTTATGGCTTCGGTGCCCAAGAGCAGGCAGCCCACCCACCGCGTGCGCAGAATGTTGTGCCGAAGATGCAGCCACTGGAGTTCACGCATCATCTTGCCTTTGACCCCGTGGGTCGGCATCGTTATGAAGGATCAGGTTCTACATATCATGGTCATGGCCGCATGTCATCATACCAAGAACCGCGCGAGGTTTCAAACGTCCATCATCCCGAGCATCATCGTTATGGCCCTCCTGCTGCTTCTGCAAGCTGGGGTCAGCACTCAGGCCAGTATCACCTGGGCCGAAGCAACTCCATTTCTCTTCCCACACTCCCGCCTATTGTCACACAGATGCATGGTGATGAGTGCGGTCCGCCTCATGGGGATTCACACTATGATCGACATGTGCCAAGTATGCGACATCAGTCGAGTGAGTCTCTTCGGCCTTTGCATCAAAGATCTGCTAGCGCGTACACGCCAAGGAGCAGGTTCGGTTCTATGCCTGGCAGATTGTCCATGACTGGCGACCATGACCCTTCAGTAGAGCATGCCAGGTACGAGGACTATCGTCGACCCCCCTCGCCATCGCCAACAGCCTATGATCCAGCTCGCCATGAATTTTCTCGGTACGGTCGATACGAATGGCCGTCCGATCATAGCCACGCCCCTCAGAGCCATCCTCCCCAGAGCCATCTGCCTCAGAGCCAGGCTCTACGGTATCCCCACCAGCAGTAGAACGGCTGTGGATTATGCTACAAGCCTTCCTGCGATGGAATGGACGTTTCTCATGAAGCATCGTCTGCCACATCGCGTCACTACGGCTCCTCTTTCTTCCGTCCCCTTTATCCCGGACCAGTCGGGTCAATGAGTTGTCTTTCTGCTTGAATAGCCGCAGAAGATCAGAGGCAGTTTATCTCTGTGTAAAAACAAAAAAAGCAGTCTTTTTTTTTTTTTCCCACCACTGCCATGAATCTCCTTGTTGTCTTGTTCTTTTTTTCAGTACTGGCACTGGGCGACACTGGCAATCACCTATACGGCACACTGCACGCCGCATTTGCCTTGACTGGCTTACACTCATCGGCACGTCTCCTTATTATACTGGGTATCTTGCCATTTACGGCGCGCTATTTCCACAGTGCAGCCTTTGAAGTAGCATTTTGGCTGTCATTGCTCCCATACAGCATCCATTTCTCTGGGGCCATGTATACCCGAAGAATACGGCACCTTAAGCCTATCTCGCCCCTATTTCTCTTTTGTCCTCCTTTTTCACGTGTTTCTTTTTCCCTTCCTTACTTGACTATCTACGCTTGTTGCTTGGGCTCAAAACGACGACTCTTCAATAACTCGACTCCTGTCCGAGCACGCCAAAAGACCGAAAAACGACAAACGGGAAATACATATGGATCTATCATTTTTCTGGTGGGGTGGGAACCGAGAATGCAATGCAAACATTGATATGAAATGCGTTGGTATATATACTACCACGGGAAACAACGTTGGACGATCGTACATGACCAAAACAATCAATGTTTTTACTGGGCAGGCAGGTTGGGGGTTTATGAGCAAAAAAGGGACTCGGTCGAAAAAAAAAAGGGGGGGCATCTTGGAATCTTTTCCCTGGGAGGGCAAATCGAAAACGGAGGGGAAAATAGCACTTGGGGGAAAAAGGAAAAAAATGACTTGACGTTAATGAAGAATCTTGATGACTTTCGCGCGAACTATTCATTTATGATTTTGTTGCTCTTTTTTCCAAATTCGTTGCTTTCTTCCTTTTGTTGATGCGGACGCGGAAATGCGTTGAGGGAGTGTAGATAGCTTGCATGGCTTTAGGCCTGGTAATTTACTACATAATGTAAAGATCATTCACTACATAGAGGTTTCCGCCTTGTGAAAAGTCTTTTTACGGGTTTACGGGCTTACAGGTTTGCGGATGATGCTGTAGTGAAGTTTCTCCCGGTGCGATTTGCTCGGACGACCGCTCTAGTTTCTGTCTACCCAGGCATGATTTCCTCACCCCCCTCCTCCCCTTCTCTACCTTGTGTCTTTCCGCGAAGGGCGAGAACCTTGAGCAGGTTCCTTCAGTCATTGATACCTACCGGCCATTCAATGTACCTATGTACCCCGTCTCCCGGACACCTCGACCATGACTTTCATTCTGTGCCTGATTTACAATGTCCACCACCCCTCCCCTATCCCCCAGTCGTCAAACAAGCTCTGTATAATATTCGCAGTGATAGCGACTATGTATACTCCGTATAATACATCCAAGCAAAAAGCCCTTCCGTCTATATGTGGCCCATGACCCTGTCACGCTTAGAGTAGTTCCACATCCTTCCCGCGACGGGGGGCCAGGTGCCTGCGTGCCTCACTGCCTGGATTAGAGGTATGTAAGTGAATCACACCACAGCTGTGTCATATTCACCGACCTGTCACTGATATACACCAAAGTTCCTATATATTGTCCCCAAACACCCCATCACGTAACATCCTATTGCACACGGAGCTCTCTTTTGTGACCGCTACTTCGTTCTGTAACGGGCCGTGCCAGGGCCCAACACATCATGTGCGACAATTCTCTCATGTAAAACTTGACTTGACATCATATAACAACTACCTACTTTGCCCCTATGAAACTCATCGCTTTCCATCGCTCGTCTGATACATACCTACCTAGATATATGGGACATTTCAATCATGCATGTCATGGCTGCGCCTTTAAAAAAAAACACTGGACCCCCCATCCACATGCTCACGACTCGAGAGACAATACGTTCGAGCGTGTGAGGGAAATAATGTCGGGGTACGGAAGAAATCGCAAATCCAACCCAGAGTCTGCAATACAGGAAGACGTTCAGGTCAGGGCAATCCCCCCAACTCCTGTATCCCGTATTCTTCTGCAAGGGACCAACCAGACCCCTAGAAACGCCTTCCCAAGCTCGAGCACAGGAGGTGCCCAGCTGCGATTAAATCATTGTCGTTAGAAAAGAAGACGATAAAAGAAAAAAAAAAGATGAAGGAAGAAAAAAAGAGAAAAAAGTAAAAGAAGAAGAAGAAGGAAGACAAGAAGAAGACAAGCTCAGGCATCCGGCCTCCCATATCAAGGCGTATTCCCAAGAACCAACACCAAAAGCATGCCATTCAGAATGCACGACGCAATAAACGCGCTCCAGACCGTCACTGTGTACAACAGCGGCAGCGCATCTCGCCGATACAGCGTCATCCCGAGACCAGAGCCCGCGCAAAACAAGCTAATCATCGCACCAATGGTGACACCTGCATCAACCTCAACACGAAGCTTGTGCCGCCCCGTCAAGAATAGCACACCATCCAGACCGAGCAGCGCAAACGAAGATGCAAAGCAGCCCAACGTAGTCCACATGAGCACCTTTTCTCGGTACCTCTGTATTTTTTGCTCATTGATGCTGGGGAGCGCGTAGAGAGCGGCGTACCCATGCTGGGGGTAGCTGTCCGAGCTACTGGAGCAGGCTTCTTCCTCGGAGTCGACAGCGGTAGATGCGTAGTCCTGGCTGAAACTACCTGTCGGGGAGAGAAGCGGGCGGAATTCATCATGGGTGAGTTGCCGTGCCTTGAGCCAGTTTTTTGCTTTTTCGTAGGGTAGGGAGAGTATGGTGTTTACGTAGGTGAAGCCGGGGAAGCATGTCTTGTCGTCTGGGTTGATGTAGATTGCGTAGTCGTCTTCGCCGCCGCCTGCTTCGCTTCCGTTGTCGTATTCGTTCCAGTATTTTACTGGGGCGTGCATTTGAGCGGCTCGTGGTAGTTCGTAGTCGACTTGTCGGCGGCGAGGTCGTTCTGGTAGACCTGCTGCAAGGTGTTCGTCTGGATCGGGAGAGCTGGGTTCGCTTGTGTCAGGCGTCGTGGCTTGGAGATCTGACAGAATCTCATCGTATCGGATGCGGAGATGTTCAAAGGTTCGCTTGGAGAAGCTTTTGGGGTTGCTTAGGATGTTCTCGTTGAAGCGAGAGGTCAGCGTCGCTGAGCCGGTCCATCTCTGTTGGAGGGCAAGTCAGTTCAGTTGCAATAACACACCTTATTGGCCACATTGGCCATATTGACACTTGCTTTTTTCACCCGACTGTCATACCTTGAACTTTTTGAGAATCTTGTGAAACGCAGTGACTTGGGCATTCGCAAATCGCGACAGCGCAAGCGTTTCCTCTCCGCATCGCAGCAATTCTCGTTCGTACTTGGCAAATCTCCTTTGCCGTTTCAAAGATAGCGTGCAATCATCCGCATCGGAGTACTTGGCGATCCATCGTTGTGTTTGGCTGGCCAGATGTTCTGCAAAGCCGTGGCCAGTTAGCTGGCATATCAATCTCAGGTTACGCAGTAAAGTTCCGGCTGTATTCGCGGTCCAATCGGGCGTTGCGCGACAATGGCATACCTAGACGACGGGAGATTTCATCGGCTTTGCTGTTAATAAACATGCCAACACGATCATGTTGGCGACACAGCTCTGAGTAGAGCCCATCCTCAAACTTTTGTAAGGATGTGTCCCGGTGACCGGGAATCGCAATGGCTGTGGCTTGGTCGCGGGTAGTGTGGACCTTGATCTCATGTTTCAGAGAGTTGTAGTCGAGGTTGTCTAATCGCAGAAAGAAAGAGGAGAGATGTCAGTGGAGAGCGCAAGACATGCGTTGCATCCATGTGTCGTGTGAAAAATAAGTCTGGCGGGGCTCCGGGCCGGAGATGGCGGACAGCCGGTGTAACGGCACTCTGTAGCAGAGACTTACGAAGACTCCATTCTGGAACAGATTCGCGTTCAAACTGTTGCCCGTATTTCATACTTTGCGGGCGCAAGATTGCGGAAATAGTGGTGATGCCAGCTATGGAAGAGGGCTGAAACTTATAGCATTCCCCCGCAGCCACTCAAGGTGTACAACAGTCAATGCGTAACGTCGTATGTATGTACCTAGGTGGAAGCGAGATATCGCAGAGATAACCGACGATCTTTTGCACCAATGCCAATAGCGTATAGCAGTGATGGCGAAAGGTCTACCAATTGATGCTGTGCGATATGGAGACAATGGGTACGCAGAAGAGGCAGAGCTTGTTTACGGATTGACGGGGATCATCAAGGATCAAGCCCGACCTGTCGCTGGCAAGTTTGGGCGGTCCTGAGATAGGTACGCTGAGATGCGCTGAGATGCGCGGAGATGCGCTTGGCTGTGGTGGGTGTGGCTGACAGAGGAGCGCAGCACAGTATGTATACGTCAATACGGCAGCAACGATTGGCAAGGCTGTGTAGGATGTATGATGAACAAAAGTGCACCAGCCAAGAAATAGTCAGAGACTCAGAGTTGATGAAGAATGAATTGATGATGAAGAGAAGTTGGAGAGGAGGAGAGGAGTGATAAGTGGCGGGGATGCCGGGAGGCAAGTTGGGAGGCCGCCATAATAAGGAAACTGGGAAGGGAAACGAAACGGAGACAATGGCGAAGCCGGAGACGATGGCGCCAGAAACTTGCACGCACGCACGTTTTCGTTTTCCTTCGCGCACGGCAATATGTACATACAAACCCCCGCGCTAATAACTCGACTTGCGGACGACTCGCCAATGAAGCGGACTTCCGACTAGGTATGTAGTTGACAACGCTGCAAGTTCTGCAACTTGTATGTACCTCGATCTTGCTGTTTCTTATTGACCATGCCGAATTCCACGTTGGTCTTTGCCGGTGCCTACCAAATCAAACGTTGCCGGTTCACGAATAACGTGGTTGGGCCGCCACGCCACAGGGACATGCATGCTCCCCAAGAACCCCATCGAATCGAGCTCGATACATCGTCTTTATGTACATACCGTATGTACATATGTACATGCAACCCTTGATGACTTCTCCCAAAGGTGATCAACGGCGATAAACGGTGGCCTGGGTCGTGCGAGCTACCTATCATACGAAATTTGAATACATATGATTACATACCTACAATGTACATACCTCCTATGTATGTAGCCGGCCAACTCCCCTGCGGAGCCGCCTTCAAGCCACACCAACCCCCAGCATGTGAGAATTTCCACCCATCTCCATGGATCTCGGCGTTCAAGGATAAGGGAAGGGGGCAATCTGCAGTCAGCGCTATGTACCAATTCGGTATCATGGGCACAGGAATGCAGAACGGTCGTCGGCGCCAACGGCCAAACTCTCATTCTCTTTCCCTCGGCTGCCGGACTTATCAACACGATTCCAACGTCAAACCCGGACTCCACTGTGAATGAAACCTTGAATTGCTCAACAGGTTCTGGCGTGGCATCATCGTTCTCAATCTTATCTGTCTAGACTCTAGACTCTACTCCGTACAGTCTGCGTATGTACTCCGTAATAAGCAGCTGAGCTGTCAATCGACTTATGTACATATGTACTTCCAGGGGTCCGATGAGGCAGGACAAGTGACCAGGGGCGAGGCTATGGCAACCGCAAGGGGTGAAACCCCCCCGCTGGACCCGTGGGAGATGTCAAGACTCAGTCACTCAGAACCGGCGTTAAGACCAAGCGGGGCCTCCGCCAGCAATTGACAACCAAGTCATCCACGGATTGTTGAGCTGAGCCTCTTGACTTGTATATACATAGCAGCTGGGCTCTTGCTGTACGTGTTTTCTGAACGCACATCTCAGTTACATTTTCGTCAGGGCGAATGGCTGGCTGGTGAGGATGATGTACGAGGGTATCGCCAGTTGGACCTATGTACGTCGTAGGTAGGTATAACCTGCAAGCCAGCCTTATCAACATGTCAAGCTTGCCTGCTTCTTGTCTGGAACAGTGCCAGATTTAGCTAATGCCGCAGTAGTGCGGAGTACTCCGTACGGTAGCATTCATCTGATACCCTTGAGCCGAACCCTTTGATGGAAGTTTGAACCTACAGTCAAGTCGTTCATTGGGCAACCCGGCGTGCAGTTTTCAGTGCACCCTACCCTCTGTCTCGTTGCTTTTTTATTTACAATCTCTTCACTCCGTAAAAAACCGACAACATTGCAATTGCACCACGGCGGTGCCTGATGAGACAAATGTCAGCATTTCTAACCATGTTTGTTTACACGACCAAACAGGGGTCTTGCCAGTCCACAATTTCCATTCGATGGGGCCTGCAAAGAAAGCAGAAAGCAACCTCGGCTTCTGGGAGGCAGGTTTGGAAAACCCAAGAAGCGCGAGAAATGCAGCAGCAGGTCGGTGAATGTCGGCAGAAATGCAATCATGCCGAGACCTCCGGTTGCTCTCTCAACTCCTTGATGGCCGCAAATGAGCCAACAAAAGAGCTCACTCACAACTTACAAGCATTGTGCAACTTCACCACATGCTTGTGTAGTCTGTAGATGACTACACGCCGTTTTATGGTGCGCGGCGAACTATCGCCGTGCAGAAAAACTACGGGCCCTGCTTACTGTAAGTCGCAACAATCAGGCATATGTAGGTACATACCTATGTACTCCGTACCTGTTACCTATCGTTTTTCGCAGTACAGTACATACCCGTACGATAATAAAGATTACGCCAGCGGCCAGCCCCAAAGTCCGGTTGAAACGCTTTCCACTAAGATGCCTCAGCCGGCCGATCAGATGAGTTACGTTTCGTTTCGGGCAATTTGTCGTGTGCCTTTCAACTTTTTCGAGAGACTATTCGCCCGCGTTGCAAGTATTTTCATGTTGAGCCTGCCACGTCGCAACCCTCCACTGGATGGACAGCTACTTGCAGCCGTCTTGGGGCGGTTTTATACATCGCATCGTACACACGTGGTGTCACGAGAAACCCACTCGTGGTTACCTATCCGTTCTCTTTTACTCGCCCCATTGGCTGCGCATATGGCAGCAAGCCGACCATCGTTCCCAGCTGATACTTATACGAAAAGCGCACTTGCCACTCTCGACGCCATGTAGGAAAAAGGGTGTCTGCAATGCCGAACAAAACAGTCAGGTACATAAATACAGACAGACCAATGGTACATATCAGCGGCTCAAGTCTCAGAGCCCCAGGCATGGGAAGCTCCTCGTGGACATGAGATTCGTGGCGCACCTACGAAGCCACCGCTTTAGCCTTTACCAGAGACGAACAACACATCTGCGGTCGTGCTGTGCTCCCAATGGACTCCGGGTGATGTGGCTGGCTCAGTCGAGATCTTGGATGATCAACCAACGAATCCTCCGAGAGAGGTCGCATCACAGACTGGGTCCGTAACGTGAGGGGGTTCTAGATGCTCCTGCAAACCGGCTTCTTCGCAGAGTGCCGCCCATTACTCATAGAGTCGCGTGAGGACCTTCCTCGGACGGACTCTTGCATGCATGCTATTTACCTACGGCTCTGGCAGCCGCCAGCTCGTCTGCGGCCAGCATCTGATGAGTGATACATACTCTGTACAGAGTACATTGTTCCGGGATTAGGTATGATTTCGGCAGCCGCCATCACGTCTGCAGCCAGGATCAGTTGACGGTTTGGACTGGGCCCGTCCGTCCGGACTAGGAGGCAAGGGAGAGGTGCTCTCGTAGCCCGTTGGACGGACGTTGCGGGCAGATCGCTGTCTTGTCTGCCGCCGTCGGTGCTATGTACATACATACACGCCAGCCAAGTCTGATGTGCAAATGAGAGCACCAAACGTAAGCTGCAATAACGGCGGCGGTTACCTAGCTCATCTGACATACATGGCTAGTTCCATCGGGATATGTAGCAGACCCGGTGTTATGGCGGCAAGGCGTGCCCCATCACCAACGCATCAGAACCACGAGATTGAAAAGCTTTTTTCATTCTTTCGGAGGGCCTCTTACATATTTGCTTTTCTGCAGAGGCTGCGCCACAAAGCGTCGATCCCCGCCCTGGCACCAGAAATCCAGGGACACGACGCACTTGCAGGGGAAAAGACCTCATTTGAGGTGATTGACGATGCCGTGGGCCGATAGTTATTAGTCAACGGCCAACAGATGTATCTGTTCAAAAGTGAGCTGCAAACATCTTGGCTACGCTGAGCGATTCGATCAACTAGGTAGGTATCAAATTCACTCTACAGCTACTTCGGGAAGTATTCAGACATGCCGAACCGGGGTTTTGCCTGGCGTCATGCAACGGTTTCTTCTGATTTTGAGGAAACGTCCAGAACATCTTCATCAATCTTTTCACCAGTAGAGAACAAAACTTGCACCCATAAGCTAAAGCCACTGAATGGCGTCAGATTGTGTATGCAACTCTATCTGCGCATTCAACTTGGCCCATCTGATACTCCGCAATTGGGAACTTCGAGTGTCCCATCGGAGCAAGGGACTGTCATCGGAGCAGGGGTTCCCTGTCAATGTCGGAACGGACACATGGAACAGTTAGGTACATACATACATTGTACATGCATTGATAAAGAGAAACTACCTAAGGCATGCATCGTGCTTCTTTCCTCGGCATACGGAGTACGGAGTAGAGATACTGTAGATAAGCACCCGTGACCCAGCAGATATGTAGTAACAATCTGCACTGCGCCTCGAGTAGATCTCGACAGCACGCATAACCCACGTGTGACGTTCTTACACCGCTCAGCGACATCTTGGCAGCAACCATATATACACACATACCTGTAACCTACGAAGGCTGACTTCTTGCCTACTCCGTACGCAGCTTCCAGCTCTCAGAACACATGACGAGGAACTTCCGAAGCGCGCACCCCCAACTCATCCCGTCCTCCCGCCGTTCCCGTCTTCCCGTCTCTTCCCGCGTCCCGTCAACGCCCATCTCCCGTTCAGCCTTTTTCTGCCGTCATACCCCCGTCACGCCCGTCGTCTCTTCTCGTCTTCCACTGACCCGAAACGTGACTCTCGGCGGTTTTTCAGAGACATTGAATGCTGGTACACTGCATATACGCGTAGGGGGTAGTCCGCGAGCTAAGCGCACAAAGTGGAGGGAAGTATAATTCTTCTTTTCCTTCTCTGTCTCAACGTTTCCCCCGTGTCACGAGCAATGAATTGCGTGCTCTGCGACCGAAAAACGGCATACATACCACCTACCCCTTATAAGTTATACCTACCTATAGGCTATGCATCTCCGTACGTACGTACGTAGGTTTGTACACAGTACGATGAGTGGTCACTGGTCAGACTCACTGGTAGGTACACTGCAACCCGCACACACACACGAAGGTATGTATGTACAGTATATAGGTCGGTAGGTGGTAGGTAGGTAGGTACAGTACCTGTAGCACCACAGAAGAGCCCCCCTGTCACAAAACCAGCAAAAGGAGAAACATGTCACGCGAGCAACTTATTATGCGCCCAGTGCATGAAAGAAAGAAGCAAAAATGAAAAAAAGGCGGAGAATGAAAAAAACGGAAGCAATTGCGGAGTATGTATGTACACAACGCGACGTAAATGCAGTGCAATGCAATGCACTTGCGACGCAACGTTACGGAGAACAACGGCCTTTTTCTTTTGCTCTGGTTATCAGTGAGCGATATCGGGGTGGAGGGGTTTCTTCTAAGACATGATAATGGGTAAATCTGCTATTGTAGGAATCGTGCTCCGTGTACACATATGTATGGGGAGGTTACGTGCTTTATCTTGTGATGGCGCCTTTTGAGCTTTATCTATGTACAGAGTACTACCTCATACGCTTAGCCCACCCTGAATGAAAGTTGAAGTTGCTGTTGTTGTTGTTGTTGCTACCTGATTACGAATAGGGTATCTCCTTCCCCTCATCCCCAATACAAATTACAATGAATTCTGTGGATTGCTCTCGTAGCATCAATGCACACACACATAGAGTACACTCGAACAAAAGCAGTGGCACATCTTGTTCTGCCCGAATCGCTGCCCGCTCGTAGAGCGAAATACTTGCCTCGGTTGTTGTAAAACTTGCAAGAATGGTTTTGCAGATTATGCCGCATCGGTTCAGGCATGACAGACAGAGAACTTTTCCGCCTTCCTTTTCCTCAATATTGCTACATACTGTAATCCCCACGTTTTGATTTATCATTTATCGCGTGACAGAAAAGCATTGGTGGTGTATTGTGTTGTCGACCAAGACCGCTCTAGGGAGTAAGGGATGTCGATCGATGTGAGCTTTTCCCCCACAGGATAAGCAAAGATGTTTGAATATGCAGTTGGTTTTGCCCACGTCGCATGCATGTCATAATCAACTGTCATGTATGTATGTATGTATGTATGAGGAAGTCGAGCCATCATGCTTCCCATGTGTAGGGATCAACGAACAAGATCTGTCAGCACCCCTCTTTTTTTGAACCTCCTGAAATTTTGTTTCCCTTTTCTTCTGTTGACTCCCATGGTAGGAAGCCACATGAAGACGCGTCCGCCTCTTTTTTTTTTTTTTTTGCATTCTCCTTGCATCTACGCCGGATACACCGTGATATTCACAAACATCTCATAGGTATGTATATGTACACTGGGCATATGAGCCCCCCAGACTCCTCATGCCCCAAGAAGAACACCCATTCTCAACTTGTGTGTCTGCATCAGGTTGCATGGAACACGAAAAGACCAAAAGACCAAGCCCCGAGCCCCGTTCGTCGGGGTAATGCGCAAACAGAACATATTTCACACCTCGTCTGCAATGCTACTATGCCATGCCAATGGAGTGCGAGCTTCCAAAACACCACAACACCTATAATCTCGAACCGTTCACTTATACCCATCACGCCTGATCTCCTACAGCGTTGGATCTCCCCCGCACTGCTTTGCCGCGCAGAACGGAGCACATCCTAGCCTGGACGAGGGTGGTATCGGACACCATGGCCAGCTACCGTGGAGGTACGCAAACACGTGCAAGGTTTGTGTGAGATGTTGATGTAGCCCTGCGCTGCTCATCTGGCGAGTCTGACTTGGAACTGTGATTGCAGCGCATGCACAAAGATCTCATCCATCCTGTCTTGTTGCCGACTCCTGCGCAGAGAAATCTATGGCGTAGCTATTCCACTGAGAGGCCCAACGCGTCGAGATAGAAAAGTTCATCTACTAGGACGCAAATGTCTTTTAGAATCTGCAGCCACTTCTGCTGCTGCTACTGCTGCTTCGCCTATAGCTCCTCCGGGATGGTTCTTCGCAAAGGTAGCAGCTATGTCTAGGTGCATCTCCTTAGCCGCCGTAATGGCCAACGCATCACCAAGAGCAAGAGCAACTGTGGTGGAAGATGTCGGTGCCGACACGCCAAAAGAGATGATTTCGCTTTCGGGAATAGGCGCGGGCAGTAAGATCGTATTGGGTCGTTGCTTGATCAGTTCGCACGCATCGCGGCGAGTATGAGACGTTAACAGTATGGTGGGCAGTGCTGCGTTGAGATGTGGCAGCAGCAGCATGAGCTCTTGCGTTTTGCCAGAATATGTGATGAACAAGAGTGTGTCGCGGGGGTCGATGATGCCCAAATCACCATGCAGAGCTTCGGTTGGATGCAAGAAAACGGCTCGGATATCCAGACTCTGCATCGTGGCCACGAGCTTCTTCCCAATGTGACCCGACTTGCCAACCCCTATGATGACTAGTTTCCCCCCAGACAGCCCACGACGCGCGATGGTCTGTACCGCCTGGTCAAAGCCATCCCTGGCTATGGGATCTATTTCGTACAGTTTGGACAGATTGGCCAGCGCTGTCGCTTCTGTGTTGAGCACATGCATTCCTTGTCGGAGCCGGCTCTCTGTCGCGTCGGGTTCGCTTTTCGTTTCCTTGTGGCACGGGGGTGTTGGCACGGACTGGGGTTCATCTGCAACATGTCTCGATGAAGATTCCTCAAGAATAAAGGAGCTCGTGGGTCCATCAACTAATAGCGCGCCATCAGAAGGAGAGGCACATCGCGTGGGAGGTGATGGAGGCGGCAGTGCTGGTCCTGGTTTCACTCCCAGTACGATGACCGCACTGGTTTGGATGGGATGTCTCTCCGGGTGACCGTTCCGACTCATAACTCCCTTTTGCTGCTCCATGTGATGTTGTTGTGCGAATCGTGTCTCGTAGTGCCAAGATTGTGACGAATGTGATAAGTCTTCAGTAGTCACAGCAGCCAATGTCCTATTGAGCCAAGTACACTGTACCGGAGCCCACGTGTCTCGGGCACCTTTGAATGCTTGCAATAGCAACTTATTAACAGCTTCTGTTGTCGGCAAGGCTGGCGTGTGCGATGATACTAACGAAAAGCTGGTGGGATAAGTCTTTCGCTTCGAGGGCTGCCAGGCCTTCAATGAGGCTGAATGTTGGTTTGTGATTCGCTACCTGACGTCACCGAAAAAAAAAACCCCGACCCCAGTAACGCAGTTGTCGACCCTGACAGCGGCAATGCCACACCACGACAACTGCTGCGGGTGTATTGATAAATCTGTCTGCAAAATGGTGTAGAAAATCGACTGTAGAGAATCGATTGAAAATATCGCTCACTCGATATCTATGTTCAAAGGGGCTGACGAAAGATGAAGGGCGGATAGCTGAGACAGGATGCCAGGAGGTCGCGCGGGTGTCAAGTACCGAAGGACGGTGTCTGAATCAAAATCCAGCAAAAGGCGCAACGCAGATATGTATGATGTCGAGTTGAAGTTGATCCATGGGGTTTGGCATAGAACCAAGAAAGCGCTTCAAAAGAGCGAGAGTAATAATTCCCCAAAGTTTAGAGGGAGGGCCAGCTGTCGTCCAATTGGTGGTTCACTTTGGCTCGCAATCCCGAGAAGCGATAAGCTTATGCGACTCAAGGCGCGGCAGTACCTGGTAGCGGCAACGGTAGCGGTAGCAGGTTGCGATGTTAAACGTCGATAAGACTCCTTAGTGAAGCGGTCATAGACTTGCTCCCCCGCAAACGCAGCGCCATCCGTCCTCCCATTGCCTAGAAGACTCATCACCCATGATGCTTGGCCCAGATGTACCCGCCGCCGCTACTCAATCTCCGTCATTCAATCCTCGTCCTTTCCACAAACTCACGCGCCAAATGTGGCACAATGCGGGCAGGTAGGTCCCTGATCGGACAGGAGCGCGCTGCGTGATGCAGATTGATGAGATCTGGGACCGCAATCGAGGACAAACAAAATGTATCGCCCGCAACCAGGGGTTCATAGTGTAATCCAGCCAGTCGATTGGACAACGCGTCGCACAAGTGTCGATGGCGTCAGCTTGGCCGCAAGCGCGTGGCTGGAACGCGAAGGACCGTGGTGGGGCTGCGCCGTCAGGACTCAGGACTCAGAAGTTAGAACTGAGGAAGTCCTTCGCACAACTTTAGTTAACGTCTTGGACAAAGGGGGTTGGTTGGCTGATTCCGGCGGTGTACCTATCCGCGGAGTCGCGGACCGCGAGTCGCTTTGCATTCGATTCTGCTTCGATTCTTCTTGGCTCTCATGAAGCAGAGAAGCAACAACGGCTGGTCAGCGGCTGGTCGTCGGCTGAATGGTCGATTGGGTGTCGTTGCCAGAATACGTACATACCACGTGCTCTCGCACGGCTCACGTACATATGTACCTACTCAGGCCGCTTTGGACCGCGAATCCGTCCGAATTGCATCGCCATCGCCATCGCCATCGCCATCGCCAATGTCATCGCCAATGTCGTCGCCAACTCACAGACCGCGGCTCTCCACTCACATACTTCAGCGCTGCCCGGTGGCAGCCGCATGTCAATCGTGCTTGACTCAGGTCGGCAATACGCTGCTATAGTGCCAGAACCCACCTCACCTGACTCAATCTACATACCCGTTTGGCATCACGGCACACCTCTTGCCAAGCCATCAGAAACGGTGGCTCCTATCTGTCTCTGCCTTGCTGCGACCGTCTTAATATCCTCCTCACTCTCTGAGTTGACTAGCAGTCAACAGACACAGCACTGGCAGCACCCGCTGCCCCATGAACACTCCCTGACATCTGTGCAGCGTGGAGTCATGCAACATGACAGCAACATGGAAACCCATGGTACACTCTCGTTGTCCTCAAGAAAGAGACAAGCTCGCTGATGTCCACGTCTTGTGTGTCAGAATAAAATTAGGAGGAAGTGTGTCAATCACTTCAAGCTCTTGTTTTTCTCAGACAGGGAAAAGCCGTGGTGACTGGAGAGATTCATCGCATCACAACAAGGGCGAATGACTTCTTTATCCTACTTTGATGGACGATTGCGATTTTCCCGAGTGCTTGTTGAGTACCCTTTTGTCACGCCTCTATCACGTACTGTCAGACATTCCACCGCTTTGCGCAATCATTGACATCTCGATTAGGCATGAGCTCGTACCACCTTGGACTAGCCACTGCCTCTGTCGCTAAACCAGTAGGCATATTCCACGGCCAAAGCAGTCGCGTACAGCCCTGGCGGCACAGTGACTTGCGAAGCTGTCGCGGTTATTGGAATTGAACACTACTTGTGGAATGCCAAAGTTTGCGGAGAGATCACAGCAGCAAGACAATCGAACCACTTCTGTATATGCCTATGTAACTTGATTAGAGCGCCACCGCGGCGAATGTACGTCTGCTTTGTTTGTCTGAGAAAAGGCTTTTACATTCCGAGGCAAAGTTCCAGATGGCCTAGGGAGAAGTTTCAACGACGAAGTCAGGGAGCGACAAAACGTGGCAATGGAGGCGGCAGGCATCGTATGCGCGTCGCCTTGGCGTCTATCAAGGCAGCGCTGAACATATTCACCACATGCATATATATCTTCAGTTGCCTCTCACTTCGTGAAGTCTGCTCCGTGTTAACACGTCTCTTCTCTCCGACTGCGTGTACCCCTACTGGGTATTACTGACTATATCGGCTATCAGACCGATTCGCCTGTTCAAAATGAAGGCCTCGCACGCGGCCATGCTGCTTTTGGCTTGCCATTCTGGCAACGTCATTGCAGCACCGGCCGCTCACGGAATTGGCTTGACTTCCGGACCCAAAGCGGAGAGAAATGCTCCCCCCTTCAAGTTTACCAACAATTTACTAGACGCTCGCGATATGTCTTGCAAGGAAGAATCAAGCTTCGGAACCCTCAGGCGAGAACAAGTCGAAGAGAAGACTGGGTCGGAAACCACGACACTTGGCCCCCATTCGGAACAGTGTCAAGCCATGGTTCTTGCGAATACGATGCTCACCAGCGCGTTTGAATTTCTCCACCGAGTCCCCCAAGCACACGACAAACACGCTCGCGATAATATCCACCCAAGGGACCTTCTCAGGCGCGAGGAGGCTATGCATCGAGCTGTTCAGCAGGCTGCCCGGGAAGCCGAGGGTCTAGGCCTCGAGAAGAACCTCGTCACTGCAATGTTCAAGACTCTCAGTGACGCCAAGAACTCCTCGAATCCACTCCACGGTAATAGCAGGAGCTCTCTATCGTTCGTCTTGAAGTCCTTCTTCGATGCGCTCAAGGCTTTCTTCGCTGAGCTAAAAGCCACCGAAGGCCGCCACCACTATCGCCCCGGGCTCCCATCGGGTACGCAGAGTACCGACCTGCCAACACCGGCTTCGCAAGACTCTGACCTGGCAACACCGACTCCGCAAGGCTCTGGCCTTCCAGATTTTGAAAGCCTGGACGACCCTGAGCTGCCACCGACGGATTCCATATCAGCAGAGCCAATTCCCTTTGTCGTGGATGACCCCTATGGAGGTGACCGCTATGGAGGTGACCGCTATGGTGGCCACTATGGAGGCGATTCTTATGGAGGCGGTTCCTATGGAGGCCGTACCTACGGGGGTGACCACACCCACGGAAGTGACTCCTTTGGGAATGACCCCTTTTGGAATGACCCGAATGAAAGCTCTTCTGCCTCTCTCTCGTCTGGCTCTCTCCCCACCGACGTGACGACCGGAGTCTTGCCGACTGGGCTACAACACTCTGAATTTCCCTCTGCACTGCTTACCTCTGGAGTTCCTCCGATTTCAAGCCTTCCTGTCTCTGTGACGTCTGGAGTGCTAGCGATTGAAACTACTCCTACTAGCGATTACCAGTCTGGTGTACCTACCGATATTGATCCCTCTCAACTTCCGATCGGGCTACCATCTGGCTTCATTCCCACCGACCTTATTTCCTCTGGAATCATTTCCTCTTTGTTTCCTTCAGAACTTCCTACTGGTTTTCCCTCGGGTCTCATTCCTTCTTCGCTTCCCCCCTCTGGAGTGAGCCCCTCGGAACTTCCAACTGAGCTTCCGTCTGGGCTGATTCCAATAGGACTTGTTTCCTCTGATGTCATTATTGAGTCTTTGTTTTCCACTGGGCTTCCCACTGGGCTTCCGTCAGACCTCATCCCGACGTCGATTCTTCCCTCCGGAGTTATTCCCACGGATCTTTCGACGGACATTCCATCTGGGCTGATTCCTACGTCACTTCTCCCGTCAAGCCTCATTCCCACGGGTCTTCCAACTGAGCTCCCGTCTGGCCTCATCCCAACATCACTTCTTCCCTCCGGAGCTCTTCCCACAGGACGGCCGACTGGTATTCCATCACCCCCTGACTATGAAGGAGAAGGAGGTGTTGGGGACAATTCCGCAACACGTGGTGACTATGGACAAGCTCTCTCGGATCTTCCAACTGAGCTTCCATCTGGGCTGATTCCCACGTCACTTCTCCCGTCAAGCCTCATTCCCACGGAACTTCCCTCTGGCCTCCCGTCTGGCCTCATCCCGACGTCGCTGCTCCCCTCTGGAGTTATTCCCACGAGTATCTCGAGTGATATTCCGTCTGGCCTTGTTCCCACGGGAGTTTTTCCCTCTGATATCGTTCGCTCTTTGTTCCCCTCTGGGCTTTCGACTGGGCTTCCGTCTGGACTGATTCCCACATCGCTTCTCCCGTCAAGCCTCATTCCCACGGAACTTCCTTCTGGGCTCCCATCTGGATTAGTTCCCACGTCGCTTCTTCCTTCTGGAGTTACTCCCACGGATCTTCCGACTGACATCCCTTCTGGTCTGATTCCCACGTCGCTTCTTCCGTCAAGCCTGATTCCTACGGATCTTCCAACTGAGCTCCCGTCTGGCCTCATCCCTACTTCGGTTCTGCCCTCTGGGCTCATCTCTTCGATTCTTCCAACTGGGCTCCCCT